>JADWOT020000005.1:6123884-6284349 GCA_036345935.2 Taenia hydatigena
ATAAGTTCTCACTAAACATCAAAAGGAATGGAAGAAAGACCTTTTGGAATCGCTTGCTCCTCCCTATAAACTCTATTTATAAGGCGTCTTTGAGGTTAGCCGAGTTCGTCCATTTGTAGATCTAATTTTTTTCCAATCTCTCGTAGATATGAGGCGAGTTTGTCGATTACCCTAAATTCCTTGTCAAAGTAGACTCAACTAGGAAGTACACAAGTCAAAGTAGTCATAGCATGCTTTAAAGTTTCCTATTTGAGCCATGAATTCAAAAATAAGTGAATGAAGAAGTTTACTAGGGTCTTTATTAGTTTTAAATAAAAGTTAATGTGTGGATGGCATAAGATGGATTAACACGTCACGAGGCCACATGATAGCAGTATCACATTTTGACCTATTGCACTAATGGACATGCTAATTGTGATGGATGGATAAATAGACAGAGTCGTACAAAGTAGGATGGTTGAATGGATGAATTAATTAATGAAAGGGAGATGAACGAGTGAATCAGGGATAAGGGGATGTGGAAAGAGGCTGACACGAATTTTATGCTAAGGTATGGTGTAAGCAAGATGTTTAAATCTTCCATTAATCTTTGCAAAATGTTATGCTGATAGATTGTTAATTCAATGCATTCGCCACCAACGTCACACATATGTGACAGGGGTTCTTTCCGAATTTACGATGAATAATTCCAACTTAGGGCTATGAAGAGCTGTAGCTTTGCCAAAAATAAGTGTGGCGCCTTACCAATTCAGTGAAACTCCCTTCCAGTAGACCAGAGCAGATTTTACCTTAGTCTGACCGGTGGCCATCGCCAAAGAGACTGAGTATGGGACCGAAAAGTGAAAAAGCAGTTATTTTTAGTCAAATTTACTCAAATAAAGTAAATTTTTTGATTTAACAATTGCTTCTCTCTCTCCCTTTAAACTTTCTAGATAAATATTTGTAGTAACGGCTTTGGGCGCCTACCTGTTTACAAGAGGAAAATACATCTCCACGGGGTAACAAGTGTAACTCCTCCCTTAAAGCACGAATCAAGACTCTTACCTCCAAACTTCTTATTTTGCAGACTTATTTTGAGGTTTTAAAGGAAAGCCTCTGTCTGGTGGGTAAAATAATCCTGCTGAAGTTCACCGATTAAACCAAGACTGAAGGGTCAGGTACAAGAAAGAAATAAAGACCGATTCAAGCAAGAAAAAAGTCCCTTTTGGCATTTAGGTGACCATAAATATCTGTTATTTCACAGAGCAATTACATAATATTGCCTCTTTCTCCCCCTTTCGCTCTGTTTATACTTGGCACCATGCATTCCACAACACTTAATCATCGGTTTCACCACAGAGCATTCCTCGCATACTTGGTGATCCGATAGAGCCGATACAGGCTAAAGCCAAGTGTTTGCCCGTGCAATTTGGACTTTGTGTGGTCTTCTATGTAACTAAAAAGTACCCACCTACCACATGGTAAAATTAATGACTCGACGATATGGCCTATTCGGGGAGCCGAGGGGAAATGGAATGGACTAAAAACGAAGGACTGGGGGGGGGGGATGGGGGAGAAGTCCATTGCTACTCTCACCTCTGAACTGAGTTTGTGAGCCTTAACTTTCTCCTACTAAGCCAGACATCTCGGACACTGGACAGCACTGAAGCGCAGCCCGCTGAAGATGTCAAAGATAATTACTTTTCCTCTGAGGTCATGGCATTGACAACGAGAAGCGTTTCGGCATTCAGTCAACAAATATCATAGAACCTTTCAAGACCCGTAATCAGAGTAGAAATAGCAGTAGGAGACCTGTAAACCGTAACTTCGGATAAGTTTTCTCAAAAACACGTTGATGGCAGTAAAAGAGTACCCTCAACCATAAGAACTCCACTCCTAGTTTGACCAGTGCAGGTAGCAGATGTTGCCTCGAGGTATTTTTTGCCTTTTAAGCACATATATCAGCTTCTTCGCCTTATTTCTGTCACACAGCTATCTTACCCTTAATGCCAGTCCTTCATGAAAAGCAACTTTCCCGGTGACATTAGCTTGACCTAGGTAAATTCATTTTGGATCAACGCCTCTAAAAGGGATCATAAAATTGGCATTTCTAGGGCTTATCAAAGATAAATTTTTATGAATTCGGAAAGAGAGAACGCAAAAATCCTTTAGCTTTGAAAGTGATGGTACTTAAGGCCATTTGCCCCTCATCGATATCGCCATCCATCCAGCCATCTCGCTACCCCCATTTAAATGTCGCAATTGGGGAGTTAGTTACTTAGCCCTTGTGACTAAACATCACCAAAAAATTAATTGCAAAGTAGTTTTATCCTTCAAATTACTCCTTGTACTTGGCAGCAGTGATTCATCCTCCAGATGGGATTAGATTTTACATCCATAGATGGCGATTACATTACTGAGGCGAGCCAAAATGTCAACCGTCTTCCCCTGGTGTGGGCATTACTTCTGCCGATCACATTCCGAAGTCCAAACGAGATTGGCGGTAAATTTCAGTGTAATGCCGAGCTGTAGTGCCTAAGAGCTTGCGAAATCCCCTACAATTAGTCGTATTCATGTAAAAAAAGGTATGTGTCCGTCCTGTGGGCTCCCTCCATTGACCCTTGAACCCTTTTCTCCTTATGACATCCACTGTCGGTTAAATGAGCCTGATGGATATGATTCTACCGTTTTTGTTTTAATTACTACAGTTAAACCCCTTTTAAAGAGGAAGAGGCTCCGCGGACAGCTTCTATGGTGTGGAAGGTGCGATCTGCGGTAGCAGAACTAACCAAGCAGAGTCAAATCTTTTAAATTACTTAACTGTGGAGCTGATTCATTCCAGGTCGGTAAATTACATCCGAGAGGACTTGCCAGTCTTGGCAACGTGGATTTACCTTCCCCTATTGGGGTGCAGCACCTTGATTGGCTTTCTCAAGCGCGTTTAATGCTAGTGGAAGAACTAACCGTTTCTACCCACATTGTTCACTTGAGGTCCATAAAAAACGCGCGATTTGGCTTGTTTATTAACTAGATGACAGACTAAATTGTAATGAGAAATGGCTTTTGTCCTCCTTAGAAGAACAATCTCTTTTTCTTCACCACATTTTCAAGACGCGCACTAATTCATACATCATCCTCCACCAGACTCTGCTTGCTTTGGTTTTGTGGATTTGCGTGCCTTGTTCACTTACCGAAGACCTAACAATGACCTCGTCTCGCATGCATTATGACGCCACTCAAAGGTACGCAAGAAAATCTTTTCTTGCGATATGGTGGGAACTAGTAAAGCCAATGAGACAAAAGTCGCCTTCTCATCCTTAATGAATAATGCAGATACCCATGCTCCATACCTCGAACACCACGCCCCAAACGGTGGCCAAAATGAAACCAAAGTAAGTTTGCATTTTAGGATGAGATGATATGGGATAGTGGGGGGATGGAAGGAGGATGCTGTCTCACCCCCACCTCCAGCTGCAACCTAAACTAAAACATTACTAGCCTATCCCTCCAACCATCACTGACTCTTTCATGGCAACTATCTCTGCATGTGTTCAAAGAAAATATGGCCTTCTTAAAGCAGTCAATCTGGATAAATGCATCTAGAATAATGTGTGTTCAATTTAGACTTAATTAGAATAAAGTTCGAAGGCGAATTTCATATTAAGCTTTGCAAATCTCAAACCTAAGTACGTCGAACTAAAATATGGTCATTAATCATGATTTTCACTTGGAATGCCAACTTGTCAAAAAGTATAAAGTGGCGATATTGCATTCCTCCTAATGCGGTCGAAACTCCCTTCTTCATAACTTCAGCTTTAGAAATTGATAGTAGGAGTTTGTTTACTATGAGGTGAAATGGTAGTGAGAGAGCTAACAAAGGTGACTACGGAGCTTATCGCAGCATGAGGATTCTTGGCAGAGCATTTTTATATTGTCTAGGAAAGTTGAGAATCAGGTTACCAAAGAAAGAGTGATTGAACCGGGATACAAGTACAATCATTTGTGCTCGTAAGTGAATCGAAGACCGTCAAAAGAAAATTCCAACTAAAGCAAATTTAATTTATAAAGCCATGAAAAAGCATGAGATACAGCTCTCCATCACAGCTTCTACCATTAACAACGAAAGGTGAGAGTAAAATCTGGCACCTTGTCTTATGCGTTTGTTTGGCAGAATAATTCAAACAAAAATGGTAGATCATATTATTTACGTCTGTTTTAAGATTAGAAAGCACTTTTCTAAATACTTCTGTGCACGCTTTGGAAACAGACAACACTCACCGAAAAATGGAATGAGGTGCCTGGCGTCTAGCGAGGCCAGTGTCAACAAGCACAAATTTAGTTTTCATAACTTGAGATATTTAGGCAAAACATTTCAAATGGATTAAACTATGCGGATTACTTATAAAATGGTTAAATAATTATTCGATGTTAGTATGACTAAAAAATAAGTGGGTATATGTGGATATTTCAAATTTTTGTGTTTTGAGCTTTTCATCGCCACAATCTGCAAGTCTTTCCAAAGAAGGCACGAACTTTGCGGCCTCCACGTTTATGCAAATGCTTATCCTTAAAGAACGCAAAATAATGGAACCCTAGATCCGTCTCTTTCTATCTCATTCTACCAATGATGATGCTGGTGCCAAGAAAAAGTGAGGCTCATCA
Organism: Taenia hydatigena; assembly: GCA_036345935.2. Taxonomy (NCBI): domain Eukaryota; kingdom Metazoa; phylum Platyhelminthes; class Cestoda; order Cyclophyllidea; family Taeniidae; genus Taenia; species Taenia hydatigena. The sequence goes on from JADWOT020000005.1 coordinate 6,128,526, forward strand.
CTTCGAGATTGACGAACTATCATTAAGGAACACATATAATGAGTTTGATGACGAAGGTGAGGTTAAGGTTAAGGAGAGAGATGAGGTGGTATCCTCCTTCCATTCCTCACCATCTTTCTCATCTTTCCCCAAAGTGTCAATTTTCTCTCTTCTGAAAGTGGGGACCGCATGACGTATGCTGCATAAACTAAGGGAAAGGCAATAGTAGATCCTGCTCTGCCTTGTATTGCATTGCATTGTGATGTATTACTCAGCTTTGCCCTGTCATGGCAAGAGTGGGGTTGAGACGAAGACTTTCCTCCCAGTCAAGACTAGGATTTACTAGTTCGCACAACAACACATGCATACACTCAAATGCACACACAAAAATAGAGTTTGGTCTTATGGAGATGATGGATGCAATAATGCATGCCTTATGAAAGTGAGTGATGAGTGGATTTTGTGCGAAAGCTAAAAAGCCACTTTTTAGCCTCGATCCATTTAATTGGAGAAAAATATAAAATGCCTGGCTCAGTTTTACAACCTCTACATGCAAAAGACGCGAAAAAATTGATGGTCTGCATGTGTTAAGGTCACATGCTGTTAATGAATGGTATATGGGTGATCCATTTTGCATAGCCCCTTAGCTTCCATGATTTTCGCATTGCAGTAGATGTAGACTGAAACAGACTTGTTGGTAATACACATCAAAAGTGGCTGAACCATGTCCCTGGCGGTTTAATTTCAACTTTACGTGTCCTTTTAGACACGTAAATCTTCAGTTATGTCTGATTTAAACTGGCCACACAAGGAGCTTCTAGAGTTACCTTCAGTATGTAAAGCGGGTTGGCAGAAAATCCTATGAGATTCATTCAAGTTGTACCTACGGAATAGCTAAGGAGCTATCAACAGAGGTTATATGGTCAGGGCCCATGTCTGCAGTGTGGGGTGTGTATCTTCAAAGAAGGGCGAGGTAATTAAGTCCACCACCGTTACCTAATTCGACTTAATGCTATATAAACACTTTGAGAGGGTCGAGGTCATGTAACCTCACGATACTAATTACAAGTAATTATTAGCTTAGAAGAGCCAACCGCGACGGTCATGCTTTCATGCGAAGCCGACTCATCGGGAGGAAGAAAAGTCGGGGTTGTGTTTGGGTGCAGGCACTTCGATATGGTCAAAGTTCATCTCTCATGACCAAAAAATACTGACACCAACCCTAAGTTAGTAAGTTTTTCGGCGCTTTGAAAAGCACTTTATACTGGAGGGCTCGCTCCTGTCTGTGTGTGTGTGTGTACTTTGTGTCCCAATTTATCAACTGCCCCTAACCTGGCCTGACCTCCAGCGTTCGCATGATAGGAAGAATTACCGTGAATGGCCAAAAAATCATTGAAATATCAAGACCTTTGCTTGCGACGTCGAGGGGTGAAGATGAGTTTTGTGCCTTTGTCACTACCTGCCGCTAATGGAAATCGTCTCGTGTCAAGGCTAAGAATCAGGCGGCAAAAAAGGCGTCATAAGGGTGTTGAACTTTTGAAATCTTATTATTTACTTGATGAATTGGCGCAAAGTATTTACGTGGAGTTGAGATTAAATGTTTAAACCGTCCCCTGTTCTCAAAACTAATCCCTTTCGAATTCCACTATTTGAAGATGGATTATCACCAAACTCAAGAAAAGCTCTTCCCATCCACCTCCATTTCTGCCCCATTTTTACTTCTCAACTGCCAACTGTCTCTTCTGCATGTAATCATGCATTTTAACCATGCCGGCGACAAGGAAAGGCAATGCTCTTCGCGTGGAGCTTGGGTAAAGAGCCACATGGGGAAAACAGAGTGAGAGTGGAAATGGCACAGTAGCTTTCTTCCATCCCTTACGAACTCATCCAATCCCAAGGAGTCAACCTTCTCGTGTCTAAGTATGGCGATTGCACGATGTACGGGGTATGGGACCCCGGGTTGCCCTTTACAAGTAAGACGGCGCCACTGGTCCTCACTGCCTCACAGGAAGGCACATTGTCATGAGGACCTTTGATTAGGAGGTAAGTCCCAGAAGCGACTGCTATTTGGGCCTCAGGAAGTGATTGCCTGCTACTACGGTGTGTCACGCATTAACTCACTTGACCTCTGGCTAGAATTTGATCGACATACAAGTCCCTCTTGATTGTTGAGGAGTAGACACTGGAATTTGGAGTTAGCGACATCATTAAAGGTTTCAAGTTTCACAACCACAGGGAATGCTAATAACGCACAAGGACTAAAGTTTTATACTGAATATGGGTTTAAAGTAACCGAACCACGCAATGTGGCAACAAGCATTACATCAGACATCAACTGTTTGACTTCATTTGATAACTAGACTTTCGAATCCAGACACACGATGCTGCATTACTGAGGCGTGGACACGACTGTCGATGTTGTCCTGTCTGTTGGCTGTGACCATGCACCAAATGTCCTTCGCCGCACTGTCCGAACCCTCTTTTTTGGAGGTGCCGGAATATGCTGATTACAAGATGGACGACTTCATTCTCCCATGGTAAAATGCCTACGTGTGGGTGGATGCATGAATATAGATGCTCTACACTCTCAACTCCAAGTTGAAATCTACAATGCCTAATGGCAAATGTGCTTAAAGCCTGTCGACTTCGCAAACACAGAGATTGTTTCTAGCATTAAGGTTGTAACACCTCCGCGTGAAATTTGGTGAACGACATCTGGAGGAGGTGCGGTAATAGGTTGTGATAGGAGAATGTGCCGTTGAGAAATGTGTTTAAAATGTATCCTTTGTAGGCAAGCTCTTCTCCCCTAATTGGTGCAGATTTTGGTGTGATTTTTTGTTTCAAATAGATTAGAATTTATGCACAAAACATTCGTCAATTTATTCATTTTGGATGCCTTCAAGCAAGATAAAGGTGAAATTCTAGTCAACGAATTGGCCACTGTAGACTGGAGCCGAAGGGCTTGCTTTTGGAGGGACTCACCAACAACTTACCTTTCAGCAAAGTCAACATCGACTTTTTGGAGGTAATAATAGTGCTAGAGACAGTGTACAGATGTAACGAGGGGTTTTGATTAGCAATATTTTCTCACTTTTTAAAACGCCGAGCTATTTGTAATCAGTTCTGTTTTATAAGTAGTATAGTTTTATACAAATCCCATTCGCATAATCCAAACACTTTGAAACTTTTATTAAATGAGAAAACAAATAGAGAAATGGCTTAAACTAGGCCGAAGTGAATTGCCCGAATGGCCAATGCCGGCTGGCGTCATGTGCGCATTGCATCAAGAGCCCTCCGAAGAATAGTCTTCTGGATGTGTGCATTATTTGGAGAAATGCTAAGGACCTAAAAATGAGGCATTTTTAGGTAGCCGGAGTGTATTCAATCTCTGAATTGCCATAAATAGCATGCACGCACACACACACCTACCTCATGGCAGATATCAACAGTTCGGAAGTAATCCTTGGCTTTCAAGTAGTTTAGAGCCAATTTGTAACCTTTGGAAATCAGAATAATTAAGTTTAAAAAAATACCTGAAACGTCCTCATTTAATGTATCGAAATGCTAACTTCCTTTCAATGACACAAAAGAGACTCTCGCAAGCATTGTTAGAGACAGTACAGCACAAAATGTCTGTCAAACTGTCAAAATAACAACATTTCACTCTGATTATCAAGTCATTTAAATTGACACATCTTGAAATTTTATCACTCATGTTTCGGGATGTAATTCTTAGCTTTGGTATTGCACAATGCAATTTTAACCGCTCCTTCCTATGCGATGGGGATTAGACCCCTACTATTCACTCGCCTTGATTTTGCTTACCCCTAGGCGGCATGACCTTTGAGGGATGCCTATAGTCCCCTACAGGGTAACAATAAATCTTGTGCCTTATTGGCATGGCTTAATGCAACACCATGGAGGGCTCGTGGTGATATACTTCATTACATCAAAAGGGAGCCAAATGCAACTGGTACAGATCAAAATTTAGCTTGTCTTTTTAGTATGCCAACTCCCATTCTGTTGTTATAAAACTAAGTCTAAACTCAGATCAAAAGAAATGTACGTCTAGGATATGCTTTTTCGCTGTCTATATGCTCAATTCCAAAGCCCAAATAGTAAGAGGAAGAGATAAATTTTATCAAGAATAGCATTCGGACCCATGGTACGGCTGTCAGCAGTGGCGGCTACGAGGTGATCATATGAACGCAATAATGTTTCTATAGGCTCCGTGCTAGCCACTTAAACAGTCACATTAGTAGCAATATCCATCTTTATCACGGTTACCTAAAGAATGTGTTTACGCGTCTCTTATAAGAAAAATGAGAGCCCCATTCACACACCTAGGACGATGTAAATGATGTAGAATACACAAAATAAAATGCTTCATCTACAATTTACCCCCTTGACTTACCAATGGTAAGATCTTGTTTGTTGAGGATTTCCCATGCCGTGCTGTAGTACTTTGCGGCGTCTTCATAGGCGCCATTTTTTTCTGCCACCACTCCCATGAATTCACAGGCTCGATAACATGACTAAAGGAAGAAAAAGCCGAAAAGAAATGGCTGCATTTTATGCTTTACTAAGAAGAGATTAGTTGGAACATGTGTAATGCCTCTTCTTAACTTCGAGGTACACTAATGTCAAGCACCCTATCCATAATTTTCAACCTCCTCTTTTCAATGAGCTCTTTTAAACAAGATTCGCTCATTAATTATGATTATTTCATTGGCATTCCTGCAAATGCAATGATCTGGTAGGCCAACCCTATATCCACCATTTCCATATGTCCACTAGCCGTACTGTAACACGAAATCGGGTGTACTACAACAACACACTCGTTGGCATTGCTATGGCAACACTCCCGTTCGCAAAGCTCCCAAAAGCGGCTGTGTAAATTGTTGCCAAATGCTCCGGAAGTATGACGAGAGGGAGAGGGGCAGGCAGAGGCCAGCAAACCAATAATTTCGCCTCCTTCGAGACGAAACGCGTACACAAGTGTGGCCTAACTATGGGCGCGGGACTTTAAGATGCTAGGGCAATTTCAAAGAACCAACACAGCAAGTCGATTGGCCTTGCTCCCGAGGAGGTTGAGACCCTACCGTCTCACCAAATTTATTTGGCAGCATGCGCATATGCACTGAGAGTCGGCCAGAAACAGGTAATAATTTGATGTCTGTGTCTGCAGTCTAGCCTAATCCTGTTTTCTGAGCACGAAAATAGCGGGTAAATTGAAGTGATTAAGCGTTCAGCGTACTAACATCTCAGTTTAAATTATCTCCTGGGTCAAGTTTACCTGATTGTACTGTAAACATCGCTTCAGAAGATCCACTGCCATATCACGTTTGTCCATGCTGATGTAAATGTCTGCGAGTAACAACCACGAGCGCTCCAAAAAGGGTGCATCCTAAAGAGAAAATATTATTTGGCATTTTTAAAATCAAAGTTAGTCCACAGAGCTGTAAGTTTTCGAAATAAATGTCGAATATTTTAAAAGCTATTTGAAATTTGATCGAACATCCGGGAGGATTCCCAGGAGACGCAATAAAGTAAATCGACTGTTACGACCATCCAGCTGTTTCGTCATTCAAATACGCCACCAGCTATCATATCATCTCTGTGTCATTTTCATAGCTTGCCTTAAAAGATGAATATTCTACACCAATTTGTGAGACGCTTAAATGTAATCAATTGTTGTCCTACACTAACCTAAACCACGGGCCACATATTTGTGGATCCACATACGCGTACCACTGGCCGCAAATACAGGTAAACAGTTAAAGCCCAAATACCCACCGCGAATCCAAAATTCATTTCCACACATAAAAAGGAAAGTTCCAGTTATAAGAAATCGTCACATTCAACACCATATTGCTGACGTGGAGAAGGGCTAAGGGACCAATGACATGGCCCTGAGGCTTTGTATTACGCAAACGCTAAATTCTTAATTTTTTCTACTTCCCCAAGTTGACTTTTATGCCCTTTGCCAAAAAAATGCGGAAATATGGCTATTTTATAGCTTAAAGTGCTGCAATAACTGTTGGTAGGCGGTGTGGTGGCTATTTATTGACTCCTACGTCTATGAATCGGTGTGAATAGTTGCAGAGGGAAGCCAGTGCCACCACAAAGGACGGTTGCTTAGGCATTATTGGTGCAGAGGTGTTGCACATACTTAGGCGCTCCGCCAATCCCCATTTAAGAGGCCAGGCATTGGGGAGAAATTATTGGATTGGCCAGTATTGCCTTTTTTTACATTCCCTATGAAAAATGATTTCTTCTTTTGGGACCTCCTTGTTTTGATGGTGGTAGGAGTCGATTGATCACTACAACCGCAATGGCTGCAAAGTTCAATTAACCTTTCTCCTCCCTTTGCGCAGGGTAAGATGGGAGGCGGTCGCTTATTTCTCGCATTACAAGCGGCTGTTGGGACAACCCGACTTGACTGTCAAATTGGCACCCGATTGCCACCTTTGTGTCAAAGAATGCTCTCAACAAAATTGAGATAGCATTTAAGCGGTTCAGCTTCCACAGTTTTAACCATTCAATGCTTTTAAATGGCGCACATTTGGGAGTTAGCTCTATTTTTACACGCCTATTCTCGGCCGTCTGGCTTGACTAAAAATGAACACCTTTGCAAATTTTACAATGAACATGGCAAGGCTTAACAACAAACACTTAAACTGAAATAGTAGCGTTTTGTTATATGGCAAAAGTTACTGTAAAATCGCTCGTTACTGATGGCACTGGTTCACAGAAGTTGTGTCTCCAAGTCAAATGATCTTAAGATGGTAGAGTCGAAATGATGATGATGATGACGTCCAGCAAAAGACTATTTCATGCATAAACTTATTCGATTACAAAAACGTCAAACCACTCCCAATTTGGATTGAATTCTACGCCTTATTATTGGGACTGAAAAATTATAGGCAATTCATTAATGCTTGAAGGGGTGAAGTACAACCCTCCAGTTATTATCACCAGACAAAAGTTTGTGCAGGTTTGAAAGCTAAAATCCGAAGTAAAGTGAAGTAAGGAATACCATAATTTTAATCCCAAATTAATCTTCGCGATAAAAACTGCTCTGTAGATTCCTATTTAAGGAACGGTTTTGGCTCTCGAAGACGGAAATTAGTGGGATCCTTAGACACGTCTACTTTGTCCCACTTTCCCAATCACGTGATTGAATAATGATGATGTTGATTGTGGTGGTGGCAAAAAAGGTGATGATCGGTACTTGGAGCCTAAGGATATACCCTCAAGAGAATAAACAAAACGAGAGCGAGAATGAAGTTGATTGTCCCAAATCAAAGCATAGAGACTGTATGAGATACTTCACGCCCAGTCGTTGCCAGGCCTTACCGGTACAAGGCTTGACCGTCCCTCAAAGGGTGGCCAAGAAAAAGCTATGGTCGTTAATTGGAGCTTGTGGAGTTATCATTAGGCAAATACACAACATCTCCCTCCCACCTCTCACCAACACTCCCCAGCTCATCCTAAAATGTCGATCTTCTCACGTCAAAGTTTAGCCACGGTATGACATAAAAGACACGAGGCATCATACATGACATCTGGATACGTATCACGTTGCGAGACATTCCGTTGCCTCACCACTTCAAGTCATGATTGCTTATCAAGAAGCAGCTTCTCCCGTACCCCTTCCATATCTAACCCATTGCGTCGAGTAGGCAGACATCAGGCACATTCCGTCTGCTACCTTCCGCAAACAAACAACTTCTAGCAAGTCCACCACACACACACACAGTTAGAAAGAAAACTCGGTCTTATGGAGATGGGTGGCATGGAATGGACGCGTCTTAGAAGTCTTGGGGTAGTGAGTGAATTGTGCACTTCAACCACACTGAACGGACAAAGACACACTAACCACCTTCCAGCACAAGTCAGTCTGTCATCTACTTACCACACCATCCTCTGTCAACGGCTCCCCTTTACGATGCATAGAAAGAGGTAGAGAACACATTGATGAGTGTTGAGGCCTACTTCCACGGATGGGTCCAATCTGCCTACTTTTTTGGCTTTCACCACATTCTCTTCTCATTTGCTGTAGTCCCAACGAAGTGTTCTCTCGCTCACATCAAGCACGACTGCGAGATGGTCTCCGTAACTCCATCTCAGCTTACCACTTCCATAGAAGCACGTCGTATAGTCTCATTGGTTTGGAGCAACTCATCACCATTGTCTAGTGATTTAAGCCGTTTAATTCTGAGCGACTCAATCGACTGCTACTGCACATTCCACATACGCTAGATGCCATGCGGAAAGCCTTAAGAAAAGCCTTGACAGTAGACAGATTTGAATCACATTCATGAGGTTCATTGCGCCGATATTTGCTGACATGAGGTGAATCCAGGATGAAAGAAAAGTTAAGAGTACTTGTTCCATAGACTGGCACCTTTCTATCCGAAAACATATTACTGAGTCCTTGTATTATCCAACCAACTGGGCATACTACAATTCACCAGCACTTTGCCTGACAAAATTTCATTTTAGACTGCGAAAATTTCCTCCCATATTGCATTCACATGCCAGTGAAGACTGTGTTTCTTCTTAAATCAAAATGATTTATTTGACAAGGGACTTTTAAAATTTAACCTTTTGGACAAGTGACACTAATTAGAACAAGTATTCTCTAGTGGTGGAATTATTTGCCCCCCCCCCGCAAAACGTACCCATAGCTAGTTAGGAAAGAGATCACTTACCTCCGGAGTCCACACGTACTTAGCCAGGCGTTTAAGTTGATTTTTCGCCTTCTGATCCTGACCCAGTAGGAGGTAGCAAACTGCGGCACCGTATATGGCTGGAACGCTTTCGCACTAGAATGCAAAATAAATTGCCCCTCTTAGGGTTGAATTGGGGGATAGGCTTTAGGCGCTACCTATGCACAATAACAGCCGGGGGCAGCACCTTTTTTGCACGAAAAAGCCTTCCACTGCATCTTTACAATCTGCTATAGTTGGAGGACTTAAATCTTCTTCAATAAATGTCATAGCAGTCAAAAATTCGTGGATAATAGGTGACATTCAGGGTAGTGGATAGGGGGACATGAACGTTGCCTGAAATCTTAATTACCAGCGGCTTTGCAAAAGGCATTTTCGAGTTCATCGCTCGTTAAAGGCATAATTCAATCCTTGTTTTTCACTGCTTAAGGGGGGGAGGGGGGACGGGGGCTTCAACCTCATAGCTATGCTCCTGTTCAACGTTCTTGATGGTGAATCTCCGAATATTTTAGAGGGCCGTACCCACACCCTTTCTGTCTGATTGGCCATGTCCACCAGATGTGGACTCTAACTGGAGTGGTAACTACACGAAGGTCAAGGTCAATCAGTTATTATAGTCAAGGTTAATTGAAATCAATCGGTTTGCCGCACCCTTTGTTATATGGCCACTAGGTGAGCTCATTATGTCGGTCAGTACAGACATCCATACTGAAGTATTAAGTAATCAAATATCTGGTTGGAAGCTTCAATAGGGTCCATGAAAAGTCAGACTAACCCACCTCTTCATTCATTTCAGCAAAGCTTTGAAGAGCCTTTTCCACTTTCACCTTATCGCGTGACATTGCCATATGAAGGTTGTACAGAAACCGGTGTATCCTGAGGCATTGCATTTGGCATGACCTTAATTTCTACAGGGAAGAAGAAGGAGTCTCTCTCATTAATCACTTTGCGCTGCGAACTGCTACGCAGTTGTTAGTGCTGATACATATGTGGATACACTAGTAGTGCTGGAGGCTCAAGGCGGTCCACTTCTCGTGTATTTTTAGCGTTTTCATTGGTCTTGACCTTAAAGCGACTATTAGCCCTTTTAAATTGTCGCCATACGATACTGAAAAATCAACAAGAACTCAAAGAGAAAAGGATCTGAATGAAACTTCAACACTAGAATGCTTTTTAAGAAAATTGTAAGCATCTCCAGCACCTTCACTTACCTATTGCTATTTAGCATTACCGACAGCGCTGCTTAGGCAATTTCCAAACTCGTATCTTAAATCTCATCTATAAGAGTATCATGGATCTCTGTTAACGACGGTGTGACACCTAATGCCTGATACCTTGTGGACTCTGTAAAGAGCATAAGTGTTTCCGCCTATGCTATGGGGAATAATTGAGACTTTCTAGATCAGGTGACTCCAATGGAAGAAGAACATCCGCTGTAAAAATACTGTGACGAACAAGAAAGGAAAATCTGTTTTCAAGGAGCGTAGCTCGTCCATTGAAAAATTTGCTTACAGTATTCTTACTGAACAATTCCCAACTTCAACACCACCATGTGTTTAAAAAGGCAAAAAATGCTGTAGGCAGGTGTTAATTTCCGCAGCTATTCCTAGCTGTGAAGGTCGGCACAGGACAAGTGGCGTTTATATCATAGTCTGTGATTAAACTATATTAGGCTGATCTATTAGCGCCTTGAAAAAGCACCACTATTACCGGATTTGGTAGCCCGCGTTTTCTGTTAGGAAGTCAATTTTTGACAACAGACACATGATAAATATCAGACAGAAGCCCGAGGATGAAACTAAAAATAAAGTAAGGAATATGCGGTGGGATGATGATAATTTTGACTACTGCGCAAGTTTTTAATCACTTCTAGTTTGGCCTCCAATTTACTGCTTTTCAAAGGGGGGAAAATGGGGATATTTCCCAAATTTATGCCTTGTAAGCAGTAAAAGGTTGAGCAAGGCATGCTGCCCCTTCTAACACCCTACCACGAGCAGCAAAGCGGCCGTCTCGTAGCCCGTGGATTCGACATCCTCAGCTTCCATATCGCCACCGGGCTGACCGGCAGCAATAACATCGCTAAACCTGGCGATCGAGGATGCTTCACCGACATCCATTCCGTTCGCTGTGGTGTTTGCAGTCGCCGTCAGTCTAACTGAACGCATGTCACTGTCCGAATAGGTGGTGGTGGCGGCGGCGGCGGAGGCGGGAGAGGATGAGAATGAGGGATAAATGCGATACAATGCTGGCGTAAGACAGCACTCCACCATCGAGCATAACGCATCCACCTCGTAATCTCTGGCCAAACGAGCCACATTGAAGCTGCGGATCGCAAGGTTTGTGTCGCCTCTGTACCTGTGGAAGCGAGAGTATATTTCAATTGTGCGTTGCTGTATTCTCTTTTGGAAAAGAATTATGTTTTCCCTTAAATTTTTTCTATCGTTTGCACAAATCCTCTTGGTCTCGATCAAAACTTACGTGTGGAGTTTTCTTAACTATATTTTTAAAAAATCACAGCCACCCAGCGCTGTGTCATCGTCTTCAAAAGCTTTCTCATTACTGTCATTTCTCTAAGTACTTACCTTGCATACGCTTTCCCACTCTGTTTGAAACAAACTATAGGTAGGTTACACATTCAGGAACTTTCTTCCACCTCTTCAATGCACGACAGTTTACAGGTCTCATTCTAAGGATTTTCGCTCCCTTGAAGCTCTATATTCTAAGTACTCGCCAACCACCACATCGGTGCGGTGATATTAGAGCCACTCAATTCGCTTCAAGACAACGCCGTGAGGCAGATACTGGCTTATGTGCCAGGCAAACTTCTCACAATAAATGGCAGATTAAAACCTCTGTTTTGATTACCTTTAGAGCAACTAGACAAAAAAACCATTCTTCTTTATAAAAGACAGAAAAATGACTAGGACTACTGGCATAACCTACTCAGTGGCATCACTTTAAGTGGAAATGTGAGATTCATTAATGTTTTGGAAGCCCACAACAATAACAGCCGATGCAACTAAAGTAACTTGTGCTTTTTTAAAATTGAGTCAAATAATGCCAGAAAGCTTAGTTATATCCATCCAATGTGTCTATTTCTATCCCTCTCTCGCCCTTTTGCCACCCGTAATACTTTGCATGTGATCATATGATTGGCTACTGCAGGTGCTGGTGCGGGTGCCAATGTTAAGAAAAAGCTATGGTCGTCAATTGGAGCTTGTGGAGTTATCATTAGGCAAATACACAACATCTCCCTCCCACCTCTCACCAACACTCCCCAGCTCATCCTAAAATGTCGATCTTCTCTCATCAAAGTTTAGCCACGGTATGACATAAAAGACACGAGACATCATGCATGACATCTGGATACGTATCACGTTGCGAGACATTCCGTTGCCTCACCACTTCAAGTCATGATTGCTTATCAAGAAGCAGCTTCTCCCGTACCCCTTCCATATCTAACCCATTGCGTCGAGTAGGCAGACATCAGGCACATTCCGTCTGCTACCTTCCGCAAACAAACAACTTCTAGCAAGTCCACCACCACACACACACAGTCAGAAAGAAAACTCGGTCTTATGGAGATGGGTGGCATGGAATGGACGCGTCTTAGAAGTCTTGGAGTAGTGAGTGAATTGTGCGCTTCAACCACACTGAACGGACAAGGACACACTAACCACCTTTCAGCACAAGTCAGTCTGTCATCTACTTACCACACCATCATCTGTCAACGACCCCCCTTTACGATGCATAGAAAGAGGTAGAGAACACATTGATGAGTGTTGAGGCCTACTTCCACGGATGGGTCCAATCTGCCTACTTTTTTGGCTTTCACCACATTCTCTTCTCATTTGCTGTAGTCCCAACGAAGTGTTCTCTCGCTCACATCAAGCACGACTGCGAGATGGTCTCCGTAACTCCATCTCAGCTTACCACTTCCATAGAAGCACGTCGTATAGTCTCATTGGTTTGGAGCAACTCATCACCATTGTCTAGTGATTTAAGCCGTTTAATTCTGAGCGACTCAATCGACTGCTACTGCACATTCCACATACGCTAGATGCCATGCGGAAAGCCTTAAGAAAAGCCTTGACAGTAGACAGATTTGAATCACATTCATGAGGTTCATTGCGCCGATATTTGCTGACATGAGGTGAATCCAGGATGAAAGAAAAGAAAAATGCAGCTAAGAGGGCATTAAAGAGCACCGTACCGATAAATTAACGCATTTTTGTGTTGTATAATGCTTTAATCCACACAACCTCAAGCATTTTACGGCTTTCCTAAAGTTGTCAGCAGGCCACCTTAATGCAGTACACTACGAGCTGCAAGAAATTGATGTTATAGGTACTTTTTAAAGGATTTATGAATTCGAGAACCATGGTAATACATCATGGAGTCATTGTCAGCGTGTGTAAGGTGAAACAAGACTAGTGACCACATTATTTCCTTTTATTCACTTATTTTTACTCCACATTTGAAGTAATGAAAAGAGAAGGAATGCCAGAGGATTCTGCGTGTGAGTTTGCAAGTCTGAACCTCACATGAGCGGGAAATCCAGTCTACACCTATAGTACGTCCTCTCCTTTCATCACCCCTCAGTGAATGACATTTGGGTATTCCTCCTAGTTCAAGTAAGCCAATTTATTATCGCATAAAGTACTCTTCAGTAAAATGCCACCTCGTTTCAATATAACGTCTCCCTCGTTTAAAAGTGATAGAAATTTTAATTCTGGTTAACCGATGTTGATGATATCCCATAAAACACAGTCAAAAATGTAGGAATTCCACATTTTTTATGTTAAAATACGAAAATGTGATGTACTTGAAAATTATGTCCTATTTCAACACCTTTCACCAAGTGCCTACAAATGTTTTAAATTTTATGGTCTGGTGAATTTATTTTATGATCTGGCCAAACAAGACGTTCACCACCATTATTTTAAGAGGAGTGGACAAAAGTATTTTGTTGCTTACCAATAGTAGTACCCTTGAACAAAGTTAAATCCAGGATCCGATTTAGCGGAGGGCTGCTCCTCCATAACTCTATGCAAGTACTCCTCCGCTGTTGACAACTGGCCAAGGCGACGGTAGGTATTAATCAGATGGACCATTGCTTGATAGTCGTCTGAAAAGAAGCACGAAATGAATCAGGCGAGATGACACAGGAAGGTGGCAAGCCATGGGCGTAAATGCCAGACTCTAGTTGGCCATTAATTTTGTCCTGCCTGGAGAAAGTCATCGTAATGACTATCTCCAAGGGGCATACAATTGACGCAAAAAGAGGGCTGACGCAGAGGTAGGCTTCTTGTGACTTTAAGGCAGATAATGTACTGTTGGCAGGACATACGCAACAATAAGCAAGCTTCAAAACTACTCTAATCTTATCAAACTATGAAGCATGGATAAATTACGAACTTCTTGTATCAAGTGGAACCGGTAGGATAGGCCTATGGTCCGATTTCTTTAAGAGAATTTTCAGCACAGGTACTGTTTAAATTAGTTTATTTCTCTTCATTTTGGTCCCGTTGGCACTGAAAACCGCCTCTGTACTTCCGCTGGACGACATGACCTCCGAGCTATCACCTACGTCGATATCTTCATTGGAAGTTCTGGGAGCTACATTAATGGCAGTAGAAAACGAATCCGAACCAGAGAGGCAAATACCTCGATTTCCATTTCTATTACTTAACGTGATGGAGGAAATGTATATGCTACGGAGGGAAAAATGATTGATAATAACATCTACCTTCGTCATCTACCCCACCCCTAATTAAATGACTCCGCTTTTAGGCCAGCGTTCTTACGACTAGCGATTGATAAACGAGATGGTCAGCTCATTCCCTCCTCCCCAACACAGTTTTCAATAAGTCTGGAACTCCTGAGGCAGTGAAATTATCATTGATAATGTCGCAGTCAGATATCTTCCCACTTAAATACAAATTCGACGACTGACGCTGTTGGTTTGTAATTTTTTTTCCTTGCAGCTCCGATTTCATTATGGTGGTCGACACGGAAGGTCGACCAAAGGGCGTAACAGAGACTACGCTCAAAAGGGGAAGGGGGCTATGCAGTGCTTTGATTGCAAGCTCACCTCTTCACTTTAGTTAAGTGGGCACCAATGGCTCCGCCTTTTTACTTCCGCTGGGTAGCACGGCCTCTTAGGCCTTCCGTATATCAGCAATACATTTTCTGTCCAGGCATTCTGACTTCTTCCATCTCCAGGAAAGAATCGGGATGCTACAGTAACCGCCACTTGATATTTATTTAGTCAATTAATAATGCTCCCTTTGTAAAACTACCAAAAGTTAGAGATTTGTAACTACTGATAAAACACGTAGATTCTTCGTAGGAACCTAGTAACCAAGGTATGAGAGGAATCTTAGGTTGACGTCTTGTCAGCAGGGTGTCAATTGTCCTGGGGTAAAAAAGAGGGACGTGCACATGTACGGGCAACTTGCATGCATATATGGATGCCAGCGCAAACAATAAGAAATTATGATTGAGATACCTAGTGCTCAGTTTCACTTTCACTTTCCAGCATAGCCTCTACCCTTCCCTCTCCTCCCAGGGACTATATCCATCGAACATGGGGATTACTTGAATCCTCCCCCCTCCCTACCAAATGAATGGATTAGTGCCATGAAGTTGCAAGCTTCAGTTGAGTACGAAGAGACGGTGTTTCTAACCCATCCAATCAAAATTTACGATCGTATTGCAGATGTCTTCTCTAAGTAGTCTTGAAATTTACCACTGAACTTCATAAAATCTAGTCCTTTCTGGAATGGGGCAAGTTCGTACTACCTTTGGGAGTTAAGAAGAATGCATGCCCAGTAGCCTCGATTTCTCTCTCGTGTTTATTTCCCAACTCTCCTTTCACTTTCACATGTGATCATATGAATGCCTAATGCTGGCGGTAAAAGGTTATGGACATAAATTAGAGCTTGCTGAAATTGCATTAAGGGAATATGAAGAAGGAAGCATTGTCTCCCT
The DNA here is from genome assembly GCA_036345935.2 of Taenia hydatigena. NCBI lineage: Eukaryota > Metazoa > Platyhelminthes > Cestoda > Cyclophyllidea > Taeniidae > Taenia > Taenia hydatigena. The sequence goes on from JADWOT020000005.1 coordinate 6,144,233, forward strand.
CCTCTCCCACTTTATGACAGGTTGCAAACATTCACATGATTAAAATTTGCGGCAATTCGAGATCATAATTTGTGAAAATATAGATATGAATTTCATTCCACTGGTTTGTGAGTCAAAGTCAAGACTGCTTCTCAAGGAGAAGGCTTTCCTACACATTGAGTTGTATCAAATATAAGGAAGCATTTGTGTTTGTAGCTCGCCGCACACATTCAAATTTCCATCCCCATAGAATGAAACGAGAAATGCGTGGTGGATGATGGATGCTATGTTCGATCGTCTTGGAAATGCTGGAAGAAAAAGTCATTTCTCGTTACTGATTACAGGTTCAGTAATGACAAACTAATTGACTTTGAAGGGAATTTTCATGGTATATGAGTGGGACTCATTCCCACTTTGGCTAACAACAGGCAATCCTTCACAATTAGGAACGCATCTTTCCCTGATGTTTGGCAGAAAGCTAGCCCAAAAGTCTTGTAAGGCAGACAAACCAAAACCGAACTTGATTATATGAGGATTTGCTCAAAAGAGTGAAATATGAGATAGGGCATCGGAGGGTACTGCGCCGGTAGACTGAGCGACATTGATGATTAATAATACATAAACAAGTTTTAATATCGAATTCAAGCCATTTCTGTAGGCTGCATTGAAAACATCACGCAACTTCTTTTGCTTTAAGTATCCTACCAACTAAGAGAGCTTACTTGGTATTTCGTTCAAGTGTTTTAACAGATGAGGCACAACACCCTCAAAGTCGCATTCATGCGTCAATAGGTTTGACATGATGATAGCAGTCGGAACAAATTCAAATGTAGCGGCGCATTTTCTCAAGGGAAATGTGCTCATTTCCGACACTTCCGGCGTATTCTTGTCGGCTACCATTGGAGAGAAAAGCTCAACAGGTGCGTTGAAATCAGCTAATGTCACGCTCTCACTTATAGCCTGGATCTCCTCCTGAAACCGATAAGGAAAAGGGACAGTCAAATTATTCCACGAATTCGACCGCTTTAAGATTTTTTCGGAAGACTAAGACCACCTGACAGACAGCCAACTTCAAACAGATCTGTTCACAGTGAGCTCTGTCACGATTAGCCAAATGACAACGAGCCAGTAGAGACAGCACCGCAGCGTGTTTCAGGCGATCAGTAATGTCGGGAGAGTGGATCGTTCCAACTCCACGTACAGCCTCCTCACAAGTGGCCATGGCCTTTTCCAATTCCTTTGATGAGCCTGAACCTCCTCGAGCCAATTTTGTGAGGTCGCTGGCGGTTACAAGGTCATCCTCTTCACCATCTGGAGTTGATTTTGCGGATGCATCACGGTCTGGACCTTTGGAATTCGTCTCTACTATGCCTTGTGACCTCTTATGCATCTTTAATAGGGTGTCCGCTGTATGGATCTGAACGCTTGGGACAAAAAAAAGAATAATCGTTAGGAGTCCCTTTAACTGCCTTGATTCTTGTCTACTTTGAATGACATAATTAATTCTTTTTATCTGGAAGCAGCAAATTCCAGCACATCTTCTGGAATTCAAGGAGCAGTTGTTTTCTCATGTCTCTCCACTTTGTAGCCATATAAAGGGGAGATGCAAAAAATATTCTCTCTGTCAATGTGTTTTGGCCTCGCAATTAGATGCTGTTTTGACAGACGAGCTCCCAAGCCAGTGCTGCGTACACATTTATGGCTTCACAGAAAGATTAGAGGTTGTGCAATTTTTCCCATTAAGTGCTAACTACATGCTAGTGCGATAGCACATCTGCAGCCGCTTTGGATGATAAAAGAGGTCATAAATGGAATATTTCTGGCACAAACTAAGGTGGTTAAACTTGCCTGATCAGAAGCTTTCGACAAACAGTCGCTATATCCGATGACTCTTCAGCAGTTATGCGTTTTTGAATCTCGCCTATGACCTTACTGGCTTGTCCAAGTGCAGCAAGCTTCCTTGAATAGTCCTCCTGGAATTGATGCACAGTGCCAAGAAGGATTAGTAGGTCTGTAGATCGTTGAAGGTCGGGGATATCCGTGGCTGAAGCGATGGGAAATTATGTATAATCTTGACACCACCTGTATTTATCCAAATTCTTCCTTCCTTTAGTTTGGGGTTTCTAAAATCCCCTCATTTTTATTTCTCCAGTTCCACTGTTTTTGGTACAGCTCATCTGAATGACTTGAAGTCGGTTGCATGAACGTATAAAGTGCAGGCCTATATATATCATCTATAGTCGTAGCAGTCCAGTACCCCTTATTGTCAGCTGAATGAATCCACCTTGACTAGGTTCCTAAGTTTCTCGTGCAGCTTTTGATGTCTAGCGTTTAGAGTAGGCAAGGCAATGCGGGAGTAGAACGCCTTGTCTTGAACCGAATAGTTAAACAAATCGTTTCCGGTTATGAGTCATTCAAAGCAAATATATCATGTCAAGAAAGACTACATCCTTGATCACAAAGAACTGTGCTTGTTTCTAGGCCAGCTTTACTGGATGATTAATTTGACAAGATCAACTCTCAGTTATGGTAAAAGTGGAGGGTGCAAAAATTATTTCGTATGTACATTAACTGAGATTGGAAGGTTGTGGCAGTACGATCGCGACCGTCATTGTACATGTGTGAAATAAAAGGTGGCTGAGGTTTCACTTTTTCCTGGCTTTCCAAGATCGTGGATTGTGATTAAAGAAACATTTTGCTGTTATTAGTCAACAGTCCACCATTAATTGGCCATTCTAGGTAGCTAAACCAACGGAAAGGAAAGTGCATTAAAAAGTAACGTTTATTCTTACAATTTATGCGTGATCTTTAGTAGAGTTGTAAGTGGTGTAGATGCCCCGAGGATTGACAGACCAGATTATCCAATTTCTATCCACTTTGAAGGCAAAATCACCCTCAACCATCACAAGCAATCATTTATAAATACAGTCAGTGTAAACAACGTTTCATTTTTCGTAGGTAGCGAAATGAAATGAACCCTTTGCCAATTACCTGAGCTATCTCGTGTTTCCTTAGCAAAGAAAATTGTGGTTTCCTAAGGCATGATTGGAACGATTCAGTAAACCACTAACTCTCCCAAAAAAAGGATCACCAAAGCATAAGACAAATAATGAATGCACCGTTCTTTCACTACTTTAAAGAAGGATGGTTGGTACGTGGCATGCACACAAACAAACCCACCCACGCATAAGAATGGGTACACAGGGAGAGGAAGAGTGGGCAAGAAATGCAAACGAAGAGAGCTAAAAAAAGACTGCCTTTCTAGAGCGATTCGCACCACATACCAGAGCCTCGAATGCCACCTTATGGTCAGCCTGGGCTCCCTCCCACTCCTTTCTCCTCCCCACTCCCCTTGGACTCAGTCCAGCGTGAACTGCCACGAAGCCGCCGAAGTAGCACGAAGAACCAAATGGTCTCTAACAATTGTTCCCCTTCTTCTTCCCCTTGTGATAATCCTTTGATGCATTAATTAAAAGCTATGTTTTAAAGGTAATTCCTACTAAGCTGTAAATACTGTGCTGTATTATGAAAACAGAGTTTCAGAGAAGAGTGGGCCATCAAAGCCACCCAGCTGTTTCATCATTTCAGTGTGAAACCAACTGTCAGTGTTATGGCATGTATTTATAATATTCTGGGCCTACAAGCCATGTTGTCCACTTTGGACCGAAACTATTTCACATTTTAAAAGTCGTTTCACACAGGAAGAATTTTTTCCGTGGCATGAATTGGTTTCACCCAATTATCATAAATTGCACATTTGTGACTTGGGACTCAGGGAGGAAAGCCATCAAGTCAAATGTTAAAATGCATACACGGTCACGCATGCCACCTGCATCAACGATCTCTTACTTACAAAGTGACATGTATCACAATGACCCTAGAAATGAAAGAATCATCGCAGTCAAACAACTTAAGAAGTAAAATTGACAAATTTCTTTTTTAAAGTGTAATGGGTGATCCTTGCTGGGTATCAGAACGTATGTTTGGTATTTTTTGTACCAACTAGGTGGCTACAGAACACTAGTAGGAACAATGAGAAATGTGATTAACTACTTCTTTCCACTCGACTTTTTGTGGTACTGCAACAGTTTCGCAGCAAAGTTAACCATGTTTTTGCCTAAACATTTACGAACTTGGATTATTTCCATTTTTCTTCAATAGGACCCTTCCCAGTTTCCTTATTTGGCTAACGAGAAGGCGTTTGAATAAAAAATACGTTAGTAGTTAAAGATTAAGGAGAGTGGGTAACGGGTATCGTGTACCCCATTGACGTAAGTCTGATTGACATTCCAGCATTCCCTTCTTTTATGGTGTCCAAAAGCCATTTTCAGGACATTGACCTTAGAGAGGGTTGTATGGGTAAATTCAAACAGGAGGCTGTCTGGCCATGCGAGGTTACCTCCCAAAAGTAGGACAAGTTGTTTTCCTTTTTATAAATAAAGAGGGAGGAAAAAGACAGGATTTATGCCACAAGCAAAAAGCAGGACAAAAGGCGGTCAAAACAATTACAAATGTTAAAAAGGAGAGATGGCATGCCACATTACGGGAGGTCTGAACGTTTCGCAAAATTTTACATCAACGAGGTGATTAAATGGTGCAGTGTGGGAGGTGAAATAAGTCAAATCCATTTCAAAAATGCAAAACTGTTGAGAGATTAAATATGTAATACTTTGAATAGTTGGTTTTGCGGTGACTTAAGTCTCTGCCCCCCAGCCCTTCTATGCGTCAGCAATGCATATTCCGCTCTAGCATTATGACTTGGCGCGAATTCAGGGAAGACTGTGGCCGCTACACTGGTGGCAGCAGAAAGCAAATCCGATCCCGAAGGACAGTTACTCCGACGCCTGATACTGGTTGCTAAACATGATCCTGACTGAAGAGGAGCATACGTGGAATCTGCGATAACTTCTAAAAAGGGGTTGAAAATGGCGTCCAACTTTGGTAACAACCGTAGTCCCGTGTTCTGGAGGAGAGCTATTAACAATGCAAGAGACACTGGACATGAGCCATCTCTCAGCGGTACCTGTATGGAGGAGGTCAGTTAGGTGAACAAGCGATTTCTCTCTCACCTCCCTACTAGGTGATAGAACCCATAGACACAAAGCCTTATTCCCCGGTGTTCTGACTACTGGAGACTGACATTTAAGATAACCGGCACATTTCTCTCTCCCCAATGCAGCTCCATATCAGAACGAAACTCCAGTGTCGGTGGACTTGAACCATTCTGGACTTCAGTAATGCATGTTCTGTGCTCAATACCATGTCTTCTTTCGACTTCAGGAAAGACTTGGAGCACTACAATAAGCAAGGGCATTTTGAGATCTCTTACATTTGATCACAAAGAAGCGACAAAATTTGTCCTGAATAATTCATGCTTAAATGAATTTCAAAGGCCGTAAATAACTTAAGTGTTAAGAATTATATTCAGCTTCTTCCTTTGAAAAAGTATTTATCACCTCAAAACGTTCATACGTGTTAGATCAACGGAAATGAGCATTGTAATCCAAAAGTGCTTCGGTTTTGAATGTGTTTTAGTGTGGCAGACTCATGAGCTGTACATAAAATCAAAGAGATGTAATCTCGTGCGCTATTATATCATCCTGAATCCCAATATTTGTACACTGACACTTTTTCCTTAGTGCCCGTGTCCGTTTAGGCAATCTCATACGCCTCCTTTGATGGGTTCGTACTTGCGCCAGATGTGCTGAAATAGAATCACTGTGCATGGGAAGCCCGCAATCTTTGTATTTTTACCAGTAAATTTGACTGCGCTTAGATATTGGGGAGATTAGGAAAGGTAGATAGCTTTTACCTGTATCCAGAAGATCGCAAACGCTCTATTTCTGCACATTGGTAGATGCGTGGTTTCGACAAACTATTAATTTACAGTTCATTGAAAGGAGATTAAGGTTTGAAAAGACTGGGGCACAAACTCAATAGCCTTTGAAACAGCAATGAAATGATGAGCTGTGTGAAACTTTTATACAGATTTAGCTCCTTTTTCATCGGCGTCAGGCGTGTGGGATATTTCGGTTCTTGTTTCTGAACATGTGTTCCTAGTTAGCTTACAGCAAATAGTAATGCCAACAGATTGATTGTTGTGAGATTCAGAGATAAGTTAAATTGCTCGTTTTCGTGTTATATTGAAACAATAAAGGATCTCGATGGCCATTCCCCTTCTGAGACCTCCTAGTAGCAAATGTAGTAGAACCAGCTTTTCTGGAAATTTGGCCAGTAGGTGGCGAATACTTCAAGGATGGAATATTGAGTGAAACAGACATTTACTACAGGTTAGGCTGAAAAAATGCAACCTTTTCAACGCGTAAATGATGAATGCTAACACCAATTTGTGGTTCGGGGTGCTGGCTGGAGAAAGCAGGAACTATTCCCGCGCTTAGTGAGCTTAATAAATATCACTTGAAGTCAGGACTTTAGTGCAAGCTAAAGATATATCTACATACTGGAACAGACAAATGTCGCATAAATGTTAGGTCAGCATTTTAAGGAATATGTCCCCATACAAACAAATGGCTTAGTATTAGTTTATATTTGGTGATTTGATGTTCATTTTACTGTGTACCTAACTTGGCAGGCTCTTCAGTCTCCGCGGTTCGTCCCTCCGTCTTGGGGTGCAGTCTCTCAGGCCCTTTGCAAGCCATTCCTCTAAACTGCTTTTAGAATAAATATCAAGCGAGCTCCATTATACTGCGTAAAGAATTGTTAAGTACTCTTGTTATATGGATTATGAAGTGCGAATGGATGCGTGTGTCAGTCTCTACTCCTATTCCTAATACCAGCGAATCCTGACGAAAACGATAGACGTTTAACTTCAAAATCAATTATCACCACACCCTACAGGTTCTAATGCTCTCCAAACCAGCAGTAAGAATCGCCTCGGCCTTGTCCAGTTGTTTCAATCGTACGAGGAGAAGAGTGAGATCAGGCAGGAGTGGACTGAGACCAATCGGTGTGCCGCTTTGAAGCGCTGACTCGTAGTAAAGCACAGCCCTCTCAAATTCGTGCGTCATGACCAGTGCTTCGCCCATCTTGCTGGCCACTCGCAGATCGCCCGGCTCCCATCTCAACACTGACTCGTACACCTCAATTGCGCGTTCCGGTTGCTCCACCCGAAGGTACGCGTCACCCAGAAGTAAGTGCGCGAAGACACACATGTCCAGAGTCTCGGCTAGTTCTCTGTTCAACAAAACATATCCATCTGTAATGTTTGGACTAACTCAGCAAATGATGTAGACTTTAGTGGATCATCCCCTAGTTCCCCATTCAACAGTAAACAAGTAAATAATTAATCTTAGGGACCTAATATTCTCCGTTTACAAGAGATAAGAGCGATATGTCCACGCAAAAGCGACCAATATCTGTTAGCTGGTGTTGACAGCTAACACTGAAAACATTAAGCTGAACATAGGAATCGCCCACTCCCGCAGCGTCTTCTCATTTCGTTTTTCCAACAACACACATGTGTGTATTTCCGTTGTTGGTGCTGTCACTAGAAACGATGGTAGTTATGGAAAAATTTCATGTCCTATGGTTATATTTTATTCCCCTTGGAGAATAAGAGGTTTTCACACTCAACTATCCTAATAAAAGTGCAAACCTCGAAAAATATTCCTTTTTCCCACTATTCTAAGCATTCATTTCCACTATTTATCCTACATAGCATTAAATTTGAGGCATACCTGTAGCACGCGATATAAAGTTTCCGTTCCTTCCTGTGATTAAGGTATAGATCAGCCATGCGCTGTTTTGCTAATATGTAGCCAGGTCTATCAGAAGGAACACCACGGAGTTGTACAAGAGCAGCTTCCAAATTTCCCTCCGCTAAATCTATGTCAGCGGCTATGATATCAAGTCTGTCCGTCTCCAATGTTTTGGCATATACCTGCCGTGCTTCCGCAAGTATCCTCCTTGCATCGCGCTACAGCAGAAAATAAAAGTTGCAAATACACTGCGCTGGTTAAATTTAAGTACAATCTACATATTAGGGACAACCTACCATTTTACCCATCTTCCGGTAGGCGTAGATCAACTCAGTGTATATTGTGATCCAAAAATCGGAGTAACTTAATTTATACGGCGGTTCAGCTGATCGTCCTGGTGCATCAGGATTAGCTAATGTCTCATTGAGCACCTTGATGGCCTTTTCGGTTTCACCGTCTTTAAGACAGACTGTAGCTCGAACGAGGTTGTTGAGAGGATGATTTCGAAGATCAAAGTTATTGCTTAGACCGATTTCAAGCGCTTGCTCAGCCATCCGGAGATTTCCTTGAGAAAGATAAACCTGGTTGAAAGTCGAGGCTTAAGTAAACGGATTATTAACTCACAGTGGCTTGTAGAGCATGCGCATCGATACAAGTGGGATCGACATCGACCGCCGCTTGACTGAATTTCAGGGCACTTTGTAAGCCGCCCCTACGCAAATGAACATAAGCTAGGAGGTAGTTGGCCTTTTGAAGACCTGGGGCGACCTCCAGGATTTGTAAGAGGAGACGCTCCGCTCTATGTAGAAGCATCTGTTCATTGGGCCAAAGGGAGAGCATCCCATTTGCTTCACTTACTGAGAGCTTGTCGTCAGACACAATTAAAAGAGATTGTTTCGAGAGGGTTAAATAGGCGCTTACGAGTTGCAGCAAAAAGTCTGGATTGAGGTGAACGTAGTAATCCATGGAGTGTGGCAGATCCTACTCACGGTTCTTTAAAGCTCAATCCTTCAGTACCTTCAATCTCTTGAAGTGTAAGTCTGTCGCTTTGTCAAGCAAGAGCATTATTTCGCACACTTCACCCTTCTGCTCGCGCAATAGCAGGGCTTGAAGATGGATCGTTTCCTAAAATTCAGGTCGAGCATGTTTTTTCACTAAGCTACTTTGCCATCTTCTTTTTAGTGCATCAACGAATCAATTGACGATCTATATTTTGTAGACTTACTGCCGATGCCCCTATCGTGGGTAAAAGTTCGTCAAGTAGTTCAAGTTGTAAGGCGGCATCTTTTATGTCTCCTTGAAGAAGTTGGCAATGAATAAGACCTGGAAAATGCGTGCAAATGAAACAGTGAAAAGCAGAAATACCTACCATTCATGCTGTCTATACTCGTTTCATCAATTTTCATGGCTTTCTTATAATTAATCAAGGCCTCCTTTGTACGTTCAGTAGCTATATTGAGTGAGGCCGCAATGAGCTGGATAGAACTGCTACTAGAACATATTTCGAGAGCTCGATTAATTAAATGGCTGGCTTTCTTCAGTAACTTTGGGTGACGACCACTCTATAGTAAAAAATAACCTCCTTTTGAAGTAGATACCTACGAAGCAAAAAACAATTTTCGCGATGTTCGCATAATGAAGTGAATTGTTGGGTTCGATTATTGACAGCAAATTAATAAGTCTTTCAAGATCTATAAGAGTCTAAGAGATTTATGTAGTTAGCTTTTAATCTACTTGTGCATAGTTTGAAGCTCGACAAAGGGAGTGAAAGACTTTGTACGTCAAAGACATTATGCATTGAGAATTAATTTCAATGCAGCTAAAAGGATCGCTGAGGTTAGTCCTGACATACCGTGATGCTGCTTCAAGTGCCTGTTCCCACTGATCCGACAGTAAAAGTACGTCAACCTTTTCGGTAAAAGGGGGTAAGAAGTTCGGGAACCGAATTATTATTTGGTTGAGTAATCTTAGTGATTCTGGCAAGTCGCTAGTGACTTTTGCGCAGATAGCAAGACCAAAAAGTTTTTCAGCTGAGTCGTCCCTGATTAATAGGAAATGATAATCAACCACGTTTAATACCCTGATTCGTTTCCAAAGAAGTATTCAGCCGTTCTTTGAAGATCCTTATTCGAACAATGGCATGAAGCAAATCCAATAAGATGTTTAGCCTATACGTAGCGTAAAGAACCACATATTTACAACAAACAGTCCCTGTTTCATTGATTTTTCTGCAAACTCTTTGGCTTTCTCAAACCGCTGTAATGCGAAAAGACTGGCACCTGCATAATAGAGAGCCTAATCGACAATTATAATAGGGCTATTGACTAACTGTACTGTTTGCCGTACGCCTAACGTTCTTAACCTCCGAGTCAAATTCATCAAACTTCGCTCGGTCTAAAAGTGTCTCGGTAGCGTTTAAGTACCATATATTGTAGGGAGTTTGTATGCATGTGACAAGCAAGTTAGAGAAGCCAGCCCCAAGTCTTTATCATCTTTTATTGAATAGAGCAGTTGTATAGCGTCTTCACATTTATCTAAGAGACTTTAGCAAGGCATTTGTGAAATACCACTCCGTAAGTACGCCAATGCTTCAAAGAGCAAAGCAGATTTTCCGAGGTTAACCTTGTTTGATTGCGACGATAGTAAAGTAGCAACAACACCAGTACATCCACGGCGAAGAAAATACAGTATCTCTAGCTTGCATTAAAGTGGTTAGGAAAGTAACTTCAAACCACTAATTCTTCTTCGATCATTTCTAATCACTGAATGTGTTTTCACGAATACTCCATAAAACAAATATTTGATTATCAAGGTCACTAAAAAGTGCTTAAAACTGCAATTGAGGCTTAATTTTGCCAAAAAGTTGCCTGTTAGTACAAGAACGTTTGTGCAATTTTTTGAGAAACAGTGCGAACTTTAATACTAGCATACAAGAGCCCGCAAGATTTATGTGTTGAGTTGATAAAAGTAAACGTCATCGATACATGCCTTCTAGAATTAAAACATTTAAGGGTTTAGCCTACCTACTCGATGCCTAGTCTGTGCAGATGGGTTAGAATAACCAGCTTTTGTTTTAGTTTATGCGCCCCTTCAAATTTGTGGAGGTGCACTTTGCAAAGGCAATGCGATGTCTGTGCCCCTAAATCATGGCAAGGGCCTGCTCAGCGGTAGGTGTTGGTTGCAGCGTCACTCTCATGTTTCAAAAATACTAAACTGGTCCGTAGTCTGTCTTCTTTTTCTCTAATTTTGCCTGATTTTCTGGGCAATTCTGTTCTGATTATTCGACTGATCTTTAATGTAAAGCTTGCTTGCGATTCTACCTCATTTCGTGGTTTTGATGATCAAGTTTCTTCTACTAAATGCATGGATTGTCTTTGTTATCTGATTTTAAGCGGAATAAACTGTTGTTTTTCAAGGTGTGGTGGCCTATGTGGATATTCGATCCCCTTTTGGAAATCCGGCTTTTGTAGTAACGCGGCGTCTTATTTCACTTGGTGCAACAGTTGAAACAACTCGTAATACTTACGTTACCCATGTTATCTTCCGCTACGGGGATCCCATGACCAAGCTGTGGGCAGAAAAACGCGGATTGTGCATAGTAGCTCCGGCCTGGGTTAAAGCTTGTGTAGAACAAAAGGTACGACGCTTACTCGTTATTTCATCCCCAAGTGTCGAGTTCCGGAGGCTTGCTATTACTTAAAGGACAAAGAGGATGTCGACCTTGCAGATGACTGCAATCGCATCGCTTCTAGAAATGTTCCTCTTATTGAAAAGGAATCGATACCTGTTCTCCGCTCTGACGCTTCGCCTTACCCAAGTCCTGCTGTCATTGCTAGTTCTGTCTCCTGTTCGAAGTCTCCACGCACAAGGAAGATACGCTCTCCCGGAAAAGGGACTTATGAATCTACCTCGCTTCTACTTGGGACTCGTAAGTGATTCCTACACCCTGTACTTTGAACTACTCATGTTCTCCTTTTCAGCTCTTAATTGCAGCGGATTGTCCTCTCAGCCCCACACTCCCATTTCTTCTCCCGCTTTCACCCAAACAAAGCCTCCTCCAGGTTGGATGCGTCTTCCATCTCCACAACAGCAAGTTGCGAACCTGCCTCTGCCTCTTTTTCCTGCGGACGATGCTCTCGCGCAGGAGGCGCAACCGCGCCTCCCGGACCTGATTGGCTCTGCCACCTTTTCTCGCATGCCCCTTTCACCTGACGTGCTTCACTTCGTCGTTCGTAACTTCGCCTCTTCTGCCACGATGATGAAGAAAAATCGAATGCCTAAAAGAAAAAGAATGGTACGTCTGGCACCCGTCAAAGTGACTCCCCGTCAGGAGGAGAAGATTGTCAGCAAGACGCCGATACAGAAGCTGAGAGAGGGGAATATATTGGCTGGACCCCGGTCTCCATTGCGTAGACAGCTCATCAAGTCCCATGCGGGCTTCTCAAGCGCTTCTGATGCCGGTGCGTCGAAAAGAAGGGCTCTGAAAAACGGTGGGAATGGGGATTCGAAGCAAAAAACGTCACGAAAGAAAGTGAAATTGGTTGAGGCAGTGACTCAACCGAGGCGGAAGTCCCAGCGACTCTTAGCGAAATTGGCTAATTGTGTTGGTTCAGGCATGAAAACCAATTCGAAATCAGTCATTGTCGACTCGGAGATTAGTCTAAAATCTCCACCAATCAACATCTGTGTAAGCATGACTGGTTGTAATTTTCTAAATTACTTGTAATAACTCCCTCCTGTCCCTTTGTCATGAAAGCAACTTTCTTGTAATACCCTTTGCATTTTAGTCTCCCGAATCGCGAAACAGCCTCGAAGATTTTATCAACTCAGGTGGTATGTTTAGGCATTTCCCGGCTCTGTGTTATCACTACAATTTTAACCGTTTAACTTCCAGACTTGAAACCACGTCGATGTACAAGAGCTTCGGTCTCATCGCCAAATCGACCGATCGAACTTCTCTTTTCCGGTCTAAACGCTTTGTGAGTCAATTTGTGTTGCCTCCTCCTACTGCCCCAAAATTAAACAATACTTTTTTTGCTAATTAGTAATAAATTTAACCATGCTCCCTTCAATGAGCTGCTCGAGTAGTATGAACCAATCGTACAATTTTGAGAGGTATCTCAATCTCATTTTCTCAGATTGACACGACTTTATCTCATTATCACTTCCGCGTAGAAGTTTGGCTCTGGTCCTTCAATTGGAACGATAGATCTCTAAGGTCATTCCTTCAAAAATTGCTTGTATTGTTTTCGCCTAGTCAAAGACAGACCCTTATCGCCCTACTTCGCTCAAGCACTGAGCTCAGCAAGCATGAGGTGACACCGACACTGAATCGCAGACTCTGTGGTAGCGCTGATAGTCCTAACGACAGCAGGAGTCCCAAGGCCTCGCTGCTGGCAGCCATTCTCGGTCGGGAGGCGGAGGCACTGGCACAGCGGTGGCGCCTGGCAGACGTCTTCAGCACGCGCACTACCACCCACCTTGTCTCTACTTCGCCCTTTCCTCGCACAATCAACCTCTTCAAGGCCGTCCTTACTTCCATTCCGGTAGTTGACATGGCCTGGATCGTGGAGTCCGCGAAGGTCGGCAAGTGGCTCCCCTTCAGGCGCTTTCTTGTAAGTCTTCCCTATATGATTCAGAATGTGCATGAAATGCACTAATTCTCTTTGTACCTTGATCGTCGACGTTTGGACAGGTCCATGACGGCCATGGATTAATAGTAAATGGTTACAGTTGCTTCCTGCTGTTGCATTCAGCACCACTACAATAGCATCCTAATGTTTTAAGGCATTAATTCTGTTCTCTCACCAATTTCTAGGAGCTATAGGTCTTTTGGGTGTGATTTAGAAGGTAGTGAGGATTCGGACCCGTTTGCTTAGCATTCGTGCCATTCTCTTCTCAGTTGATATACGGCCATATCAACCTTTATCATCACTCACGACATTAAACATTATGGAGGGTTGTCATTCGTAGGCTACTCTGAATGCAGTTTATTCGACAGGGTCACTTGATTCCACGTCATCCAGGGTGGAGTCTTCCCAAACGGGATTCGCATGTTGGGTGTGGCTCGTAGTATCTTACACACTTCCTTTTAACTATCCGCTTCAATTACTAATGAATTATCACTCAATAATTTCACTATCCCACTTGCCTTTCCTCTGTACTCCCTGCCAGAAATCCTTCAAGACAAATTTCTGTGGTGTCATTGGATAATTGAAAACGAATAGTGGCTCTACCGTTTCTCTACTTTCTGTTGCTATGGCTCCCACTAGCGTTTTTAAATTGCTGTCTTATCGTCATGCGGATTTACCTATTGACCAAAAACATTCCGCCTTAAAGCATTGCAACGCATAGTAGGGACGCTGAATCCTTTTCAGCATCTGTTTATTTTGCAGAGCGTGAAAGTCGATTTAGTTAGTAGCACATTATTCCACCCTGTAAGTTTATTGCGGAGGAATTTTTCAAGCGTTATTTGACTGTATCGGGCCTCTTCACACGACCAATGTTTCGACTCAATCCTTTTGTGGAACGTTAGCCTTTCCATTATGGGCGTTAATTATGTTGTCAATCCGACTTGTCGTTGTAGATTTTATTTAGTCACGAGGTTCAGTCATGAATGGGGCATTTGTTCTTATTTTGCCATCCAGATCCCAGGGCTACCTCCAGCAAAGGCTGCTGCGAAATTGCGGAAGCTTTTTTCAACAGTTGGCTGTGTTTTTGTGGCTGCTGGCACCTCTCCCCCTCCTGCCGTTCTCAAGGAGCTCATCACCATGGGTGGAGGCTCTGTGAGTTTCAAGATGCCTTTCTCCCTCTGACTGGCCTTTAAGGCGGTGTCTTAGAAAAGTTCATTTGGGCGTATGGTTGAGGCTTGGTCTGTTACACGTCTTTTAAGTTTATATTTTAGCCATTCAATGCTCGGATGATGTATATTTAGTGTGAGAGTGCTCTAACAAACGTATTTGGTTCGTTTTTCTCACAGATATCCAAACGAGCAGTTGGGGCGGGATTGATTGTAGGTCAGAAAGATGCCAAAAAACCCAGCGTTTCCCCCAAATGGATTTTAGGTAAGTAAATCATGATTTGTGGGGTTTTTCTTGTGATTTTTTTGCCGAGGTTGCTAGCATATCCACTTTCTTGCCACTTTTAGCTGTTGGAGCTGTTACTTAGAGGAAATTTTTCTCCTTTCAGATTCAATTCTACACCAGAAACCACTGCCTTTCTCGAGATACCGAGTTGTGGATTAAATTTGTTGCCCCTCCTCCCCTATGAATATGTGGATTTCGCTTTTGCACGTATTTTATATTTGAAAGAATGTATTTTATATGTGTATATTAAACTGGTTGCTGAAATTGGTCTGCGTTTACTTTTGTTTTATGTTTGCTTACCAGGACGAGACTAAAGAGCTGTCGGTGGGGAATTTGTGCGCTGCTTTTGAGTCCTCCATCTTTGTAGTCTTTTCACTGGGGCGATGTGTCACGATTGGGTGGTGATAATTGAGGTGACACTCTCATCACCGCTTTTACCTTCAAAGGGGTCATGGTAGATGTTGATATGCCTCTGGTGGGGCCGTTCATCATTGACTGGTTAAAGGGTCGCTGAGGTGTGTGGATCATAGACTACCGATCAAAAGCTACAGTTTTCTTGCTTCAGATCCACCTGGATAATGAAATTTCGAGTGCGATCCAATGATAGCGGATCAATTGACTACTTCGCAAGTAAATACTTCCTCAACCATGTTGCAATTTCTGGCTTTGGAGATCCTCGCCTAATTCTCTTGTAGATACTATTCATGCATTAGCTGGTCTGGCCAAGAACTGCATCCTCCGTATCAGGAAGGACAGCATGAGCTTTATTATCCGCGAACACGGTGCCCAAGGTGGAGCTGAGATTTGGTGTGAACTCGATCAGGTCAGTCCAGTTTCCTCCTCTTTTCTCCATCGTAATCACTGGGTTAGGTTTGAAGCATTTGGTCTTTGAGTAGCCAATGCCATGCTCTCATTTTAAGTGGAGAAGTATTTCGTGGTGGGATTGCTTTATCATGTTGGAATCTTGTTTTGCCGCTAATCCTACCGAATCTGATAGGCTAGGTTTAGCAAAACAATTTGGATACATGGGATATAGAATAGATTCAATTACTTACTGTTCTTGTGGCTATCCTCAGACAAGCGTCTTCTCCGAGTGCATCTGTGAGGGTCTCTCGCCTGAACAGGACGAGATTTTTCTTGAAGTTCTTCCTGAGGAAATTCTCTACTGCTTGAGAGGTGTCAGTAGCGGCGTCTCCACTAGTGGCACTGTCGGTGTCCTCAGTTCCCAATCTCACACCACTGTGGGCAGCTCAGGCGTGACCCTGCCACGAGGTCAGACAACCCTGACCAACTTCGTCAGTACTGCACGCAGTCTCAAAATCAAGTTGGTACGACGCAAAACGCCCTGTCTGGCGTTGGAGGTAGAACAGGTAAAGTGCTCAAATTTTTCTCTCTAATTTGCACGCTTTAAATGTCAATATAGCTGTTTTCCACCAAGTTCAGTAACACAAGATCTGGTTTGTATGAAGTGCCTTGAAAAAGTGATATTTCTGATGTAGCCAACTTGGAGAAAAGTCGTCCCATGATTTCAGATTGGGAAGAGTAGTCACAGAAAGTGCCGCCAAAGGCAATGCTCAAAAAACGAGGTAACATAATGACATCGCTCTTCAGCAACCTGTAGATTGATCTTTACGACTGTGTCTCTGGAATCTTCTGCTTTGTAACGTTAACATGGATAATTCAGACCCTGAAGCTTTTTTCTTGGCCTAATAACTCACACCAACCCTATTAACGACGCTTCACCTATACTTTTACAAAACCAACGTGGCTTGTGTGTCTCACAACTGCTACAGAGTTAAATGATAGCTGAATCTCCTTTTCGGCATTGACCTAGGCCAGCATAAGCGGTCGCTCACGAGCTGTGTGGCATTTCGTCCCTGTCCATATTCTTCCTCTCCGTCTGTGGTCGGACTTCGAGGACACGCCGGATCCAGATTTTGATGTACGCTCAGCCCCTCTCAACCGTTTTTCCCTCGTTGAGGTCGTCACCTAATACGTCACTCTCTGTCGACTTTCTTTCCAGTTGAGCATCTTCCTTCCTCCCGTGAAGAATCTCCGACTCTTTGTGGATCGCATGAAGCACTTTGCAAGATTTCTTGTGAGTCGGTGAATTCAACTGCTCTCATTCGGAGAATGCGTCTTTTGCCTTTTGACGCATGTGCTTACGCAGACGGCGGACTCTGAATCCCGGTTTTTTATGCGGTGTAGTTGTAAAAATCTCACAATGTTGTCGTGTTGTTCAAATCGAGAAAATGTGAAAAGGCGCGTGCATTAACCCTCTTCGGTCACAAGTCAAGTGAAATGGGACGAGACATGACATTAGGTGACACTAGAAAGCTTCTGAATCCAAGCTACGTCAATACGCTTCGTTGATCTAGATGAAGTTGGTGACTGAGTGAGCTCGTTCGGTTTTTAGTCCAGTCACAGGGACGCAGGCCTCATCCCTATCCTTATGAGGGCGATACTACTTCATCCTCAGCATTCTCTTCTACTCTGGGTTGGCACTTTCGCTTGGCATTATCCCAATAAATAGCCACATGGGAAGTCAACTGTAAATGGAGTTACAAACTGTCACATCGAAACCGTATAAAGACGTACGTCTTAGTCCTAGCAACCATTTGACTTTAGCCTTTGGGTGGTGATATCTGTACGCTTGAAGTGTATCTCTGCTTGATAATTAGCCAATCAAAATGGATCAAGCAAGGACTTGACTCTCTAGAAGGTGAGCCATCACTTTGAGTTTCTAGAAGGTCATACTGAAACGTTTTACAGGCCTAGGACTAGATTTTCACTTCATGATGGGATTTGCAGTTATATCCTATTGATAGATTGTAATTGGTGATTATCTAAACGAAGAAATTATTGTGATTAGATTGGAATCAGAATACGTATATTTCTTAGTAGTTTTATTGAATCAGCGGGGTAGGTATGAAGTAGGCATTCAAAGCTTCTTTCAAATCCAGCAGCACTTCAATTACCACTCAGTCATCTTTCTCAATTGTTTAGTGCAGACAGTTCTGTCCTGTTCAATTCAGGTGTCACTGTATTGCATGCAATGGTGTGATGCAAATCTTGGTATTTGGATACGTACGAAATGGTTGATATAGTTGCTGGCTCTCCTCCATGGTCCACCATAACCGTCCCTTCAGGACTGGTGCTGCGCATATCCAATCAATGCAGCATACTAGCCCAGGGATCGAAGTAGAGAGGTGATACAAGTAATCTGCATAGCCATCTGGTTTTACGATTACTTCTTGCATACCTGTTCAAGGTATTAGCTCACTCACTTGGATTGGGACCTCACCAAGGCATAACGCAAAGGTTTCATGCGTTAAAATCAATGGTTCTATCTGAACCAGTGTGTTTTATCACTTTTTTACAGACAATCAGGGCAACCGGTGGTGGTGACCTCTACCTGGAGATCAATATGGAGACCCTAGCACGCGTACGACTGACCTTTCGAGGGCTGCGAGCGCGTGATTGGCACCTCCCTGAGGGGACGAAAGACAACTCAAACGAGTCTAATGCTACTGCTCCTACCTCCACCACCTCCTTTGCTGCCACCATCGATATTCGTCGGTTCAGTCAACTCCTGTCCGCTCAACGTGTTCAGCCCAGTTGGTTCGTTTGCAGTGAGTCCCTTAACCGAATTTATTCCGGTTGATTAAGTCTTTGTCCCTTGCAATACACCTTTGAGCAATCTCGAAACCAACGGTTGCATCGTTCCTAGGGACCTTCTACCTTGCATGTCTAAACTGTTTTCGTTATCTTTTAGTAGGACATTACAATCAACTTCACTTCTTTTCGCAATGTATAGATCGTGATTGTTCAATCTTCACTATATTTTGCTGCCAAATTTATCCCTTGGGAAAATAACGCGTAAAAATGATCTTCCTTATAGACATCGTACAAGATCATCTCATTCAATTCGTTATGCTGTTCGAGCACTCCCGTCTCAAGTATACCCTTCCCACTTCGTACATTTGAACTATCCGCGTTCCTTTATCTTCACTGTTAAAGGTGTGTTTACGCCGTGCGTGATTTGTCTCTTGCACACATAAACAAAGCGATCATTGTGCGTGCGCAGGGTCGACCGTGTGTGGACTAGAGGGAGAGAAAAGGGTCTAATAGTAGAGCTGCAGTGATTATGAGTGAAAGAAGGGAAAGGTGGGGTGTAGACGTGAAATTGCAACCGGGCCAGTCATCGCAGAAACAGTAGAGTTTGTACATCTCCGCCTCGGGTCGCAGCACTCCCATGACCCAGAGAGCGCGTTCGGGACCTCTGAGATGCTGATGCAGGTAGCGCTGATTTGAGACGGAGTAGAGACAATAGCCGTGACGACGCACCCTAGGAATGTCCAATCGGATTTGAGTGGTCAAGAGGAGATCACTAAGGCAGCCGCGCGTGATTGTGACCTGGTCTGAAGAGGGCAGATGGCCGATGGAAAAAAAGGATTATTCTCAAGTCAAATTACCGGTTGGCGATTTAGAGAACTCTTGTTAAATGCGCACTTTGTGTTAACTGTGAAAATAAGTCAAAAGGGTTCGTCAGACGAGTAATAACAAGGAAAATTAGTGAATAAACTGGTGAAGCCTTTTTCGAGAGGCGGAATGATTTAGAACGCGATTCACGATTTCAAGCGTTCGTTGCTAAATAGTGGCAGGGTTCGGAGTGAGCGATTGTCCCGCGAATGCGGTACATAATAACAAGGTGATGGGCCTGATAGCATAATTTTGGAGGAGAAAGATGGCGAGTAACCGAATGGGATTTAAATGCACAAGTTGGGTGGTGGAACTGATTGTGTTCGTCGTAATAGGTTGAACCATCAAAGTACTTGTTTTTGTTTACTCTAAAATGGAAAGTATGTAAAATGCTTTAGCTTTCCTCATAGTGGGGATTTGATAATGCACTTTCCGCGCCGCGTAGTTTTGTTGAAGGTGGAATATCGTACAAAGTACAGGTTTGCAAATCTTGATGTATATTTAAGGCTCCTAATGAGCAGAATGTATTGAACTTAGAAATGAGACCAGTGAATACTTAACTAGGGCAATTGTATGCAACTCATGGGGAAACATTTGGCGCAGATCACTTACCACCAACTTTCTCCACTATCTTAACACACATTTGCTCATAAACAGGTACACCAGAACAATATTTCCAGTGTTGAGTTCGAACATCGAGAGGCGGACCACATCCGCTCTGGGCACTTGAACAATTATAGCACCAAAAGTTAGAGGCAGAAGCAAATGAGACAAGAAATGCAACCCCAACGAGGGGTAGCCCTTCTAGTCTCATAGTGCGCGGTATGTCTGTTATAAGCAACGTCGACGAGGTTAAACAAACCTTTGTTCCTTTGTTGTAGCAGGACTAGTGCAATAAGTTAAAGCGATTCGTTGGATTTGATTAAGTATTTTTCGGAAACTTGAAAGCTTTATCTTGTTTCAGGCTCGTACTAATATGGAGGAATGAGCACTTGCTTCTGCATAGATGTTAGTATGCTTTGAGTATAACCTCCCACTCACGCCGAGAAGGCGAGTCCACATAGCTAAAGTTAATTAAAAAGTATGTAAGGCTAGTTTCACAAAGCATTGTGTCATGAAGGCACACTCTGTGGGTCATGTTTTTGTTCGCATTAAAGACGCACCAAATCTGTGGTTATGCCTAAGGTAAATTTATGCGTAGCTTGTTAACTGTCGTTTTCTATTTATTATGTAGAATCTTTATATTGTGTTCGGTAAAATTCAATATTGGGGAAGAGTAAAATGATCTATTGTTTATGCTTCAACTTGCAGCACGAGTTTAATTTACTGCTGAATTCCCCTTCAAATGATTGGGTCATGTGTTCATTAACGGTAGATGTACAACTTAGGTAGTTGCAAAAACTTCCCTTTGGAGTTTTTACCGGGGTAAAAATGTCAGAATAATGTCTTTTAGCACGAGGATGTCGGCAAATTTATCAAGTGAAAAATGTGCTTATTGAATTTACCTTGGATAACTCAATTTAATCGGCACAGCATTTGAAGTGTCACATGATCTTTAAATATTCCAGAATTGAATTAATCGGTGCCATGCTTCACTTCAACGTTGGATTAGCTTTGATTTGCCTTCTCCTCCTCTGTTTAATACTCGGCCTTTCAAGCTAGTCGCTTATCCCTTGCTCAAAATCAGGCCTTAAATGCTCAAAAGGTCCTAGCATAGTAGAGAGAGCGTGGGATCATCTGAGACTTGCGTGACTATAGTGTTAAGAACACCTGTCGAAGCAGAGGATAAGCTTCACGGGAAAATCTCCACAAGGTCATGTTGGGTTGGTATTTAGTATGATGAGGAGGATTCATTTAATGCCGCAAGGGAATTAAGGATACGATAGTTGATAGACAACTAACTAGACTTCACAGCTGATCAGTTGATGTTTTTGACGATAAATCGATAAGATCAAAGGTTTGAAAGGTAAAAGAATTGCACAGAGAATTTTGTCAAGACGTAGACGACAACCATGTCACTGGAGGAGTTGGACGACATGCGCTTGCGCTTTGTTTTCGACTACCTGCAAGCCATGACAGATATGAAGCCGGAGAAGTTGTTGAAGGTGAAGGAGGACACGGTCACAATGGACAAAATTTTGGAGTTTTTTGAAAACCAAGAGGAACAGCTGATGATCATCATCCCCCTATCCGGTGGACAAATGGAAGTCTACAACAAATTCCCCGCTGCCATGAAAAGCAAGGGCTACTACTTTGTCAAGAACCAGCCGGTTAGCTTTGAGAAGAACATTGATATGAATCAGTTGAAATCGGGGATCATCTACGGAGATTTACACAAATCTCCTATCCATCACTTTATAGCTTTTGTCAATTCAGTAAATTTGCCCTCCAAACTTTTTCTCATCCTCTCATTCAGGTGCTAGCTCCATTCATTCTCAACGATAAGAATCGCGAGGATTGGCCAGAATCGCTAAATGAGTACATCAAACGAGACCTCTACAATTTACAAAAGAAATCTGAATTCGTTCTGGCAAAGATGGAAGGCCGGACCCATCTGGCTCATCCGGTTAAATTAGACAAATTGGTGGAGGGACAAGATCCTGTTACTGCAAAGTAGGTCTTGTAAACTCTTTACTTGCAAAACATAAGTAGCAATTACTTTGACTTAATGCCCACAGTTTGGTTCAGTCTTATAACATCCTTCACCGAGGGTTCATGCCACTGCACCGCATTTTAATAAGGGGAGATTAGACAAACTTATCGCTTGTCAGACGCACTGCTTAGCAATAGCGGCGTTCCTTCATGTACCGCGTCTCGGTGTGACGTAAGCACTGGGCGCAAACAGCACATTAATAACTTCTCCACTAGACAAATGGATAAAGTAAATCCAAGCAAACAATCGATTGTTATCTAGCTTAAACTTTTTTGTCTTGATATTGATGATGTGGTGACAAATGTTCTCTTTTATTGTACTAGGGGTGAAGATGAAATAGGCAGTATGCTGTGCTCAATCGAGATGACAGTGGTGGACTGGAACAAGCAAATAAACGAGTGCTTGGAGCAGAGTTCAGAAATGTCAGTGCCAAGTGGTCAGTTCCCATTGCCCTCACACGAGTTTGACTTTTGGAATCAGCGGACCAACAGCTTGTATAATATCTACGACCAATTGGTGCATCCACAGGTCAAGAAGATGGCCGTCATCTTGGAGGAGAGTGGGTCCGCCTACACCACTCTCTTTCGAAATCTCTTCAAAAAGGTTGTTCGAGGTTCGTTTCCTCTCCTTTTTTTTATACGCTATTGTGATCATTTTTTGACATCATATTATAAACTCTTCTACTCACCTCTCAGGCGTAGTCGAAGCGGAAACGATTGTGATCTTTCTGACTCCCCTGATGAAGTACCTTGATGATTTGGAGACTTTGAGCTTTGAGGAGTGTAAACCAAAAATTCAGCCATTGGTGCATCTTCTAGCTTTGATCTGGGTCAACTGTGAGTACTACCGTGAGCCTAACAGAATGGTGCTTCTGATCAATGAGATCGCCAACCTTCTCATTCAACAGGTATATCGGTCTCCAACTCTAAGCGTTGCTTTGCTCATTTCATGGTGTACGTATCTCATTCTCTGCTTAGTGTCGACTTTACCTCGACCCCTCGGAAATAGTGAAAGAGGAGCCAGATGATGGATTGAAAAAGTTGGACGATTCATTAGACATCCTCTACCACTTTCGACGTGTTGTTGACGAGTATCGAATAAATGTGAAGGAGTCTTGCATTCAGCATGGTATTGAGCCTACTGAATGGTACTTCCACAATAACTGGATCTTTAAACGTCTGAATGCCTTCATTGAACGCCTGGAGCTTATCAAGGTGAGCTCTTGAATACAGGAATCAGGGCTAATAAAATGCCCTTTGGGACCTTTCAAACTCAGCTTAAGTTCTTCCTTAATGCCATTTTTTACTTAGAAATACTTCAACCACAATGTCGACTATAATCGACTGGAAAAAATTGAAGTCTTAGGAATCGTTGGTGCAAAACTCTCAAAGAGCCTTGCCGACATGTACGAGGAGTACCAAAGTGCCTACAAAAATTTCACTGATCTCAATATGGACTGTTTATCCACTGAAGACGATGTCTTTCTTAACGAGATCCAAAAGTACTTCAAGATGATTGATAATTACGATCATCGAATGACCTCGATTTTGTTACGAAGTTTCAGCGACTGCCCCGATGCAGCTGCGATGTTCAAAACCATCGTCATGTTCGGTCCTCTGCTGGAGCGTCCAGTTATTGCGCCGTACATTGAACACTGTTTCTTCGATCTTGTTGAGATGATGCACAAGGATTTGGACGAGTGTAAACTCATTTTGGATCGACATTCGGATGACGAGGAGATGTTAAAACATGCAATTTTTAAGAATCTACCACCGGCTTCCGGAGCTATGGCCTGGTCTCTCCAACTACTAAGGCGGGCGGATGCTCTCATCGAGCCATTCCAGCATATCGATCATCCGTGAGTTTTTTGCATAGTTGTCCCTAATATACGAGGTTGCACACCAGTGCATAAGGTTTCTTCCAACTTTTTGAGGAAAAACCTTCTCAACTGCAAATCCGGTCCAAATCGTTTCTTTGAAATACATTTTTTTGCAGTTGCCATTCATAAGTAGTTCTACTAGTAATTGTAGCTCTTCACTCCTGTTGGTCTTTTCTTGATAAATGCACGCACCAAACCTGGTTGAAATGAGCTGAGACGCAGGATATTATTTAATAAATTACTTCTACTATAAATAATTAGTAGTACATTTTAATTCCCACAAAACGATTGCATTGTCTCCTTCCTCGATTTTTGAACCCTAATGCAGTTCCTAGTATCGAATTTTAAAGCTTGGTGTCCTGAAGGTAACTCCTTTGTCATACAGTTCATGATTCGAAAGGTACTTTTTGGTGAATGCAAGCAAGCTTCGCTGCCACATTACTCTTGGGGACTTTTTCCCTACTCATTAACTCCTGAAAGACAGCAAAACAATGCTAATAAGCAAGGTCTTTTGAGTTTCTCATAGAAGATTTCATTTACAGGGCTGCGAAGACGGAACGAGCTGACAAACTGAAGCAGAAATATGAGGAATTGGTCACTCTTCTATCCGAGTAATCCTTGAAATCATGATAAATGCTCCCCTTTTCGATTTGGAGTTCTGTATCCCCTTCATTGCGTTTAGTTTTAGAAAATTAAAGCTTAAAGAATTGTGCGATTCAGCACCTGAAAAGTGCCGTGTCAATCTCCGACTCCCACTCCTAAGTCGTGATCCAGAAAGCCGCCTTCTAGCAGTAAATTTTGACAATCAGTTGATTGAAGTGCTTCGTGAGGTGCACTACCTCCTCATAATGAGCGGTGAGGGTCCTTGCGAACACGAATTGTCCCCAGAATTCAAGACTGCGGTTCCAAGTCCTGTGGATCAGGTAAAGGAGAAGCTGCCTCCAGAGAGCATTGAACTCTTTGAGAGAGCCGAGCCCTTGCGTGAGGCACGACTCAAGTTGAACCAAATCGCCAACGCCTATAACACAGTTCTGCAGCAGACCTATACCGTAGAATATCCTCTAATTTCAACCGACGTGGGAACCTTTGATAACAATCTAGCTCCAGCTTTTGAAGAGATGAACTGGGAGGATTGTTAGTCTTCTTTTTAAGCTAAATCTTCGAAGAGAATGGAGAATTTACCTGGTTGTTTTGCTTGCAGATGAAATGAGCTTCATTGACAATAATCTGGTAACTATAAGCGATTTACGTGATCGTGTTCTGACGGCGCATGAAAACCTACGAAAGATTGGTGCGTTAGCTTCCCTATGGAACAATCTTCCACTCTATCAGGGCAAAGAGCGCAAATACGACTGCCTCATTCCGTTGGAGGACCGCGAGTCCATCAGAGAGGCACGATATCGCGAGATGGTCGATACTGCAGACAAGATTCTTCGACTTGTAGCGGTAAATTTTTTCTGTTGTTTTTTTTTTGATTTTGATCCACGTATGCCGTTTGAAGCCTTGTAGACTTACGTGGAAGTTGGAGACAGTTGTGCTTCGTTTTGAATCTTCCACAATGATTTGAAGCTCAAGAACTTTTCTGAAGTTGCAACAGTCGTACCGGTATGAAAGATTCATGAGTAGTGTGCCGAAGAGCTGAGTGGCCGTTGGGCATGACCGGTAGCGTATTTAGCCAAGCGATGGTACAAAAGAATCAGGACAGTTAAAAACCGATTTGATTTTCAATCCATCAATCACATGGATTATTTGTTACTTTACGGAAGGATATGAAGTGGAGACAGTTGTGGAGCCAAACTGAGAGATGTCCGTTTTTTCAGGAGAATATGTACCTCTACAATGCGACACCAGATTCACCGGAGTGGATAGCCTATCAGGAGGCGATGGAGGATGTGATTTTGGAGGGCTTGACGGAGGCCGTCCGCTGCAGTCTCGCCTACATGTCCGATCATACAGACAAGGCAAAATCCGAGATGCCGCTGATGCAGGGGTCCCTCATCATTGATGTTAGTTGATGGAATACTGAATTTACTAAAACCTTCAGGTCTTTAATTGCATAGGTAGATAAAAAACTGAAATCTCACCCCCTTACTTTCTAGGGTACTCAACTAAGATTCACACCAGCCATGCACGAGGCCCAAGGCGAGAGCCTGATGGATCTAGTGGACAGTTTGGTGCAGGATATTACTGACCAATCACGTTTGGTTCCCCTTCTTTCCAGTCATCCTCCCTTGCCCGACATCAAAGCGGAACGGGAAGCCGCTGAACAAAGGGCTCGAGAGGAGGCAGAGGCTCTAGAGAAGAAGCGACAAGACGAAGAAGCTGAGGAAGGAGGCGAAGCCGAAGAGGTTGAGAAGAAAGCAGAGGAAGAAGGTGAAAAAGCAGAGGATAAAGAGGGGAAAGAGGAAGACGAGGAAAAGAAGGAAGATGAAGAGGCCTCTGCTTCTGTAGGTCAAGAGGAGAAGAGTAGGAGCCTCCTCTCCAAGGCCTCGGATGAGAGCGCTCGAATTTCCAAAACTATCAAAGATCGAGTAGGATTCTCCTATCAAGTCATGCAGACACCCGAGATTGCGGACCTCATCATGAAGATAACCGATCATGTAAATGCGGTTATGCGTGCGGCCTCAGAATATCAAGCCAATTTGGAATCAAACTATGCATTCTACTGGGCTGAGGATAGACGTGAATTTATTCGACAATTCTGTCTTTATGGACGGCTATTGACACGCGAAGATATTGATTTAAATGGAGACATAACAGCTCCAGAACATCCACCTACACTTGACCAATTCAGAGAGATTATTCTCAAGTACGACAAGGTTTTCGAGGATGTGGAGAAGCTAGAAGACGCACACATCTTTGACAATTGGATGCGTGTAGATTTGAAACCCTTTAAGGTGGCACTGCTTACAGAGATTCGTCAATGGAGTGACAAATTCAAGCAATTCCTAGTGGATCATGTGACCAACACTCTGGGTGGTCTTAGTTCCTTCATTCACGATAGTAACGAGGATCTCTCTTTCAAGGTCGCCACTGAAAAAGTGGGCTACGATAAGCTTGTGACAATACTGGAACGTCTAAAGCTCATTCGAGACGCAGAAGCCGCAACCGATGCTGGCTTTGATCCGCTGCGCGAGACTGTTGCGCTGTTGAAAGAATTTGGTGAGGAGTTACCGGAGTCTGTCATCAAACTGTTAGAAGTAAGTTGAACAAGACAATCTAATCAATCGCCTCCTAGGTGTTGCCCGCCCAATGGAATGAACTGAAGAACTTCTCTGTGATCACGAAACAGAAAGTACAACCTCTTCAAGAGAAGGAGGTTCAAAATATCCGAGCCCTCAGCATAGAGTACGATGAACAGGCTTCAGCCATGCGACGCGAGTTCGCCGAATCGAATATCTTCCAATACGAATGTCCGGATCCCTACAGTCAGCTTGACATGGTAATTAGATTACATTCGTCTCTTGATAACTGGTTGCCGAGTCTCCTTTTATTGCCCTAACCACTTTTGTTCTTTACAGTGGGATGTCCGGTTAAGCGAGATAGAAAAAGGCGTGGCTGCAATGCAGGTCTCTGCAAAGTCCTTCGATGTTCGCGACATTCCCAATTACGTGGACTTGAAGGCCATGCGTAGGGAGATGAAGGCAAACAAGAAGATGTGGGACTTGGTGGAGACTTTCAAAAGCTATGTGGCCTCTTGGAAGACGCAACTCTGGAAGCAGGTCGATTTCGAGGCGATTGAGGACGTGAGTGAGAATTTGCTTATTCCTTCCAACATGACGGCGACGATGTAGAGCGCACAAATCCAGAAGTATTACTAGGTCGGATCCTCGGCGTGCCTAAAAGGCTACTTGACTTGAAGAATGTAACTTTCATTCTAGGTTATTCGAGACATTTCTCTGGAGCTGCGATCTATGGACAAAGACGTGAAGAAATGGCCAGTTTACAAGGGTCTAGAGGCGGCATTGAAAGACATAGGCGCCTCCATGTCTGCGGTTAGTGATTTGCAGAATCCCGCCGTCAAAGACCGTCACTGGGTGGAGCTCATGCATGACACTGGTGCTGTGATTGATGTCAGTGACGACACTACGCTAGACGCTCTTCTCTCCTTGAACCTGCACAAATATGAAGATGAAGTTCATGGAATTGTCTCCAAGGCCATGAATGAGCAGAAAATTGAGGCAGATTTGGAAAAGATTGACTCCATCTGGAAGGACATGTACTTTGAGTATGAGAAGCACGAACGAACTGGTCTGTTGTTACCAAAGCAAACGGAGACTCTTACCACATTCCTTGAGGAGACTCAAGTCAAGGTGCTTGACATGATGGCAAATCGGGATAATGCCTATTCAATTGTTAGGATAACCTATTGGAACAAAACTCTCTTCACTGCTGACAAAGTTCTCTCTCTGTGGTTTGAGACACAAAGAGTGTGGTCAGGCCTTGAAGCTATATTTGTCCTCTGTGATGATATTCGTGAGCAATTACCAAAGGATACGGATCTCTTTTTCGAGCATGACAAGGAATTCCGACTACTGGCTGAAGAAATGGCCAAAAAACCGAAGGTTATCGAGGCTACTACTAGCCAACCCGAGCTCTTTGATAACATTCAAGCAGTGCGTGATGGTCTGGCGATATGTGAGAAGACACTGGCCGTCTACCTGGAGACCAAACGATTAGCCTTCCCGCGATTCTACTTCGTTTCACAGGCCGATTTGATGGATATTGTGAGCAAAGGAAAAATGCCCACGAAGGTGTTCAAACACCTATCCAAGCTGTTTGATAGCATCTGCAACCTTGAGACCAGCCAATCGAATACCAACTTGACCGCCCTGAAGATGGAAGCCAAGGTATGTCCAAACTTTTGCTTCTTGTTAACATTTGAACTGTTGTGCATAACTGGACTCCAGTCTAATATTGTCTGTCTATTGGTAGGATGGTGAGGTAGTCAAATTTGTTTCAACATTCACCCTGGAGGGTCAGGTGGAGGAGTGGTTGAACCGTCTGATAGATGAGATGGTTCACACTATGCGTGTGACCCTATCGGAAGCCGTGGCTGCATACGAAGAAAAGCCTCGTGATCAGTGGATTTTTGACTATCCTGCCCAAGTGGCTCTCACCGGTTCACAAATTGGATGGACCGCTGAGGTTGGTATTGCATTTGCACGACTGGAAGAGGGCCTTGAAAACGCCATGAAGGAGTACAACAAGAAGCAGATCACCTCACTCAGCACTCTAATTGAGATGCTACTGACTGACTTGACTCCTGGAGATCGTCAAAAGATAATGACGCTCTGCACTATCGATGTGCACAACCGAGACGCCGTAGCTAAACTCATTACCATGAAGGTGGACAACTCGAGAGCCTTTCCCTGGCTCTCCCAACTGCGAGTGAGGTGGGATGAAAAGGCGAATGAGTGCTTTGTCAACATCTGTGATGCAGAATTTGCCTATGAGCACGAATACTTGGGCTGTACGCCCCGATTGGTGGTTACACCTTTAACAGATAGGTGCTACATCACGCTGACCCAGTCCCTCCACCTCGGAATGAGTGGTGCACCAGCAGGACCTGCTGGAACAGGCAAGACAGAGACGACGAAAGACTTAGGACGTGCTCTCGGCACCATGGTCTACGTCTTCAATTGTTCGGAGCAGATGGACTACAAGTCAGTAGGCAATATCTATAAGGGTTTGGCTCAGAGTGGTGCCTGGGGTTGCTTTGATGAGTTCAATCGCATTGCTGTGGAGGTCCTCTCTGTCATTGCCGTGCAGGTGGGAAAATAGTTGTATTTTTGTTCGCAAAATTTTTATCCTGAGAAACGAAAATCGGGTATTTTTTCTGCCCTTATGCAGGTTAAATGCATTCAGGATGCAGTCAAAACGAAAAAGTCTGTATTTGACTTTCTGGGGGAGACAATACCACTAAAACGTTCCGTGGGTCTCTTTATCACCATGAATCCCGGCTACGCTGGTCGTACTGAACTGCCAGAGAACTTGAAAGCACTCTTTCGGTATGTGCAATCGAATTTAATTTGCAGTGGGATCAAATGATAGTGAAAATAATGTGTTCAACATCTTCCTCATGAGCGTCACACATATGTGACACGTGTTATTTACCAGTTTGCAGCTGCAAATTTTTAAAATCTGCTTAATTTAAAGCAGTAAGATAGATTTAGTGTGCTTCGACTTAAGTGGCTTATTTTGAAGCATTTTGTTGCATCGTAGTGGAGGACGGTCCGTGCCGGTGTCGCTTTCTTGTCCTCTCGGTTATGACAGTCAGTGTATTTCATTGCCTAAATTTTTGTGCTTTGTAGTTGTGGGATCTGCTTAGATCTATTAATCCTCTGCCTTTTGCACCTCTGGTGACTTGTAAAATAAAAGCAGTCTGTGTTAAGCATGGCAACAGCTAGTCTGTTTAATGCCCAAAAAGCTGCAGAATAAAACGAGGCGACTGGTGAGCTCTATGTATTTCTCTAGTCCCTGTGCGATGGTGGTGCCTGATTTCGGTCTGATCTGCGAGATTATGTTGGTAGCAGAGGGCTTTCTCAGTGCCCGCCTTCTAGCACGCAAATTCATCACACTCTACGAGTTGTGCAAGGAGCTGCTCTCCAAGCAGGACCACTACGATTGGGGTTTGCGCGCCATCAAGTCGGTGCTGGTTGTGGCAGGTTCATTGAAACGAGGTAATCGCGAGATGGCCGAGGATGCGGTGCTGATGCGGGCGCTGCGTGACTTCAATACCCCCAAAATCATCACTGATGATCTGCCCGTCTTCCTGGGTCTTATCAGAGATCTATTCCCCGCTCTTGAAGCTCCGAGAAAGCGAAATATCAAGCTGGAGGAGGAGGTGAAGAGAGCCACACTAGACTTAGGTTTGCAGACAGAGGACACATTCATTCTTAAGGTGAGGAGTCGCTGACATCTTACCGTGTCACTCAGTTTACTTCCAAGGGGATCATGAGCCTAGAAGCCTAGTTAAAAGGAGGTTAAAAGTGTCTGGATTCATTTTTATGTCTGCGTATTGAACTAAAAGAATAGTGGCATGTGGAATAAACGTTATCAATCAAATATCCTCTTTGTTGTGCCATTTTGTGCCTTTGCATGGTAGGTTGTGCAATTGGACGAACTTTTTGCGGTACGTCACTCCGTCTTTATCGACGGCGGTGCAGGAGCCGGAAAGAGCGAGGTCTGGCGCACCCTCTATCATACTCACCTCATGAATGGTCGGACACCTACCGCCGTTGATCTTGACCCTAAGGCTGTGACAAACGACGAACTCTTTGGCGTCATTAATCCTGCCACCAGAGAGTGGAAAGATGGTGAGTTCCACTGACGATGCTTGTAATGCTAATGATTTCACATAGGTCTCTTCTCGACGGTCATGCGAGATATGGCGAACCTGACCCACAAGGGTCCAAAGTGGATAGTACTGGACGGAGACATTGACCCTATGTGGATTGAGTCACTTAACACTGTGATGGATGACAACAAAATTCTTACCTTAGCTAGTAATGAGCGAATTCCCCTCACACCGACAATGCGTCTTCTGTTCGAAATTAGCCATCTGAAGACAGCTACTCCTGCTACCGTCTCTCGAGCTGGTATCCTCTACATCAATGCCAGTGATCTGGGTTGGTTACCGTAAGTAAACTTGGAGAAAAGCCATTTTTTTCTACATTTCCACTTCTAAAGTGGGCGATGAAATATCCCTGTTGTCTTTAGGTATGTGCACAGCTGGCTGGACAGTCGTGTGAAAGCCAACAAAGTCCTCTCTCGTACCGAACGTCCCGCTCTTTCGATTTGCTTTGACAAGTACGTTGGTCCCTGTCTGGACATCTGCAATACAAAGTTTAAGAAGATCACCACCATACCCGATCTGGCACACGTCAATATGCTCTGCTACCTACTTGAGAGCATGCTGGACGCTCAGAAGAGCTCCAAGGACCACCGCGAATTCACCAAGGAGAACTATGAGGGTCTTTTCTGTTTCTGCTGTGTATGGGCTGTGGGAGGGGCCTTATTTAAGGATCAAATGTCAGATCACCGACAAGAATTTCATAAGTGGTGGGTGAATGAGTTCAAGGCCGTTAAATTTCCTCCCAATGGAACCATCTTTGACTACTACTGGAGTCTTACAAGTCGCAAATTCGAGCCGTGGAGTTCGCTTCTTAAACCCTATGAGAGGGACGAGAATCAACCGCTACAGGTGGGTCGACCATTTTCACACCTCTCCGATGTATTGCAGCTGATAGCTTCATCAATCTGCCTTGTATAGAACTGTCTCGTTCCAACAGTGGAAACTGTCCGGGTACAGTACTTCTTGGACAAGTTGATTCAGTCTGGCAAGCCCGTCATGTTGGTGGGTGGAGCTGGAACTGGAAAGTCAAACATTCTGCAGGATATGTTTGCACACCTCAACAGTGAGGTGTTCATTGTGAAGAACATCTCCTTCAACTTCTACACCACCAGTCTAATGCTTCAGGAGATTCTGGACAAGAGTTTGGAGAAGAAGGCCGGGAAGAATTATGCTCCACCGGGCCAATTCAGGATGATATACTTCATTGATGACCTCAACATGCCTGAGGCTAGTGTTTTTTCCCTTTCATCTCATGCCATTGCTGATAACTGATGAGTTGGAATTCTGAGGCGAGGCAGAGTGGGTGATAGAAGTGTCCTTCCCTTTCTGGACTAGGCAAGTTGATAATTGCAGATGTCCATTTTTGACTTCTCAAAGGCTTTAAGTGATCACCTGGTAGCCTAGAGAATCTCATTAGTACCGTAAGTACTGATATCGTACCTTCTACACCAAAAGAAATCGGAGAACCTAAATCTCCCCCTGAATGCTGTTTGTATCGTGTTGGTATCCAGGTGGACAAATACTTCACAGTTCAGCCGCACACCCTAATGCGTCAACACATCGACCACAAGCACTTCTACGATCGTACAAAACTGACCCTGAAAGTGATCCACAAGACCCAATATGTGGCAGCCATGAACCCCACGGTAGGCAGTTTCACTATTCAGGATCGACTGCAACGTCACTTCTGTACTCTCGCACTCTCCTTCCCTGACGAAGCGGCTGTTCAGTCCATCTACACGACCATTATGAGCCAGCACTTTAGAAACAACAACATGGTCCCTTCCATTGTCAAGATGGTGTCAGATTTGATCACTGTGGCTATTGCAGTTCACAACAAAATCACGTCCACCTTCCTACCCACTGCAGTGTGCTTCCACTATGTCTTCAATCTACGAGATCTGTCCAACATTTTCCAGGTATGGCCTTGAAAAGGGAAACTTAAAGTGTGGCATCTCTACTTTTATTTTCCCTTGATTGTAGGGAATGCTCTTCTCTGAAGCTGAAGTATTTACAACGGATTTGAGTATCCTCCGCCTTTATCGTCACGAGGCGATGCGGGTCTACTCCGATAAAATGATCACTAAGACCGATATCAAACAAGCAGTGGGCATAATCACCACCGGTATCACCAACGTCTTCAATGAAGCATCTCCAGATGATCTAGCCGCTGAACCGAGCCTTCTTTGCCACTTTGGTCGAGGTCTGGAAGCCGAAAAGCAGTACGCGCAGATCCCGTCAATGGAACACATAACACAAGTGCTTGTTGAAGGTCTTGAGATCTACAACGAATCCAACGCAGCCATGAATCTGGTCCTCTTTGGTGATGCTGTGGAGCATGTGATGCGAGTGTGTAGAATCCTGGAAATGCCTCGGGGCAATTGTCTGCTCATAGGAGTTGGTGGGTCCGGAAAACAATCGTTGTCTAGACTCGCCTCCTACATTGTCGGGTTTGAGGTCTCACAGATTGTCCTACGACGCAACTACACTATGGCGGATCTCAAGGCGCATATGGCAACTTTGTACACCAAAACAGGACTCAAGAATATCGCTGTTGTCTTCTTGATGACCGACGCCCAGGTGCGTTGTGCTGTGATTCAGTCAAGGCCTTTCACGGCAGTGTTGTAGAGCTCCTTCTATCCCATCCACCCAGAATTACTTTTCCTTTAAATTTGGATTATGCTTTTTGTATCTTAACCCCCTCAAGGTGGCAGATGAGGGTTTCCTAGTCTGTGTGAATGATTTTCTGGCTTCGGGTGAGATCGCTGGAATTTTCAATGACGAGGACCAAGAAGCTATCATCAAGGGCATTCGTAATGAAGCCAAGGCGATGGGCTACCTTGATACCAGCGACAATTGTTGGAAGTATTTCATTGAGAAGGTCCGCCGCACGCTTCGGGTAAGTGTGATCCAACAAACACGATATATCGCTCTTGTAGGCTCTCACCTGTTGCCCGATCTGGTTTCACTGATTCTAGGTGATTCTCTGCTTCTCGCCTGTTGGAAATACTCTGAGAACTCGTGCTCGTCGCTTTCCAGCTCTGGTCAACTGCACCTGCATTGATTGGTTCCACGAATGGCCACAAGAAGCACTGCTATCTGTGTCGCTTCGATTCCTCGAGGACTGTGAAGGGCTAGATGTGAGTTCACAGGGCAGGTAAAAGGGGGTTCAATCTGTCTACAGTCTAAACAATGTGAAGGGACACTTCGGCTGCTAATCAGTGGGCTCATAGCCCGACCTCATAGATTCATCTATCTACAGTCATTCCTTTTTTGTCATGACCATTCACTCCTTTCTTTACCTAGGTCGAGGCATAGGGCGTAGTACCATACCTCAAAAAGGCTAGGCGACTGATCTCATAGGTGGTGTGACAAGTGATCCAAATCCTAACCCTCTTTTCTGGACTTGGCTTCAGGATGACATTCGCGCGTCAGTGAGCAATTACATGGCCTACCTCCATACCACAGTGTCCGAGATCTCCGACATGTATTTTGAGAAAGAGCGTCGTCGAAACTACACCACACCCAAGTCCTTCCTCGAGATGATCGCGTTGTACAAGCGCCTCACCTCCAAGCAATTGCATGAAATCAACGCCATGATCGAGCGCCTAACAAATGGTCTAGAGCGCCTCAGCGAAGCCGCCGGTCAGACGGCTGAATTAAAGGTTCAACTAGCCGAACAGACGGTAGTGGTGAACGAAAAGAATGAGGCGGCAAACGCTCTCATCCAGGTGGTTGGTAAGGAGACGGAAATCGTCTCCGCAGAGAAAGACTTTGTCGCCGGTGAGGAGGCGAAGGTGGCTGTCATTAAGAACGAGGTGGAGATCAAACAGAAGGACTGTGAGCGTGACCTCATGAAGGCTGAACCGGCTCTGATCGCCGCACAAGAGGCTCTCAACACGCTTAATAAGAACAATCTCTCCGAGTTGAAAGCGCTCACCTCTCCACCCTCGGATGTTGAAATGGTCTGCTCAGCGGTTATGGCTCTCTTCGCTATGGACGGAAAAATTCCCAAGGATCGAAGTTGGAAGGCGGCAAAAGCAAGCATCATGTCAAAAGCGGACACACTTCTCTTTAACCTGGTCAACTACGACAAAGAGCACATTCATCCAGAATCAAAGAAGGTTGCACTAGGTTATGTGAGGAATTCTAATTTCAATCCGGAGGTCATAAAGACTAAGTCCCTAGCTGCAGCAGGTCTCTGCTCGTGGGTTATCAATATCCTCAAATTTCATGACGTCTTTCTGGAGGTCAAACCAAAACGAGATGCTCTTGATGCAGCAAATGAGGAATTGCGTCAGGCCACGGAAAAACTTCAGGGTCTGCAAGACAAGGTGCGTGTGCTGGAAGAATCGTTGAGCAAACTGACGGCGGAATTCCGAGCCGCAACTGAGGAAAAGCTGCGTTGCCAAAAGATGGCTGATGACACAGCCTTGACCTTGGATTTGGCCAATCGTCTTGTTAGTGGCTTCAGTGATGAGAAGGTGCGCTGGGCTCAGGAAGTTGAAAATCTCTACCAATTGGGTAAAACCATATCTGGAGATGTCATATTTACAACCTCTTTCATATCTTACTTTGGATACCTCAGTGCATTCTTCCGAGATGAGTTGATGGAGAAAAGAATAAGGCCTTTCTTGGATCAGCAACCGGTCCAAATACCACGGAGACAGAACATTGATCCACTAAAGATGCTAATTAACGATGCGATTGTGGCTGGGTGGAATAATGACGGCCTTCCTAGTGATAGAATGTCTATTGAAAATGCCACCATTCTTACGTTTTGCGAACGATGGCCTCTGATGGTGGATCCTCAACTGCAGGCTATCAAGTGGATAAAGAATAAGTATGGCGATGATCTTATCGTAACTCGACTAACCAAGAAAGGCTATATCGACGAGATCATCAATGCCATTCAGAATGGGCAGGTTGTTCTAATTGAAAATCTTGGTGAGACCATAGATGCAATTCTCGATCCCGTCATTGGTCGTGTGACAATTCAGAAGGGTCGAGCAATGCTCATTGGTGATAAGGAGATTCCTTACAACCCGAATTTTAAACTAATTCTTCATACCAAACTTGCAAATCCCCACTATCAGCCTGAGTTACAGGCTCAGACAACTCTTATTAATTTTACCGTTACAAGATCTGGTCTAGAAGATCAGCTTCTGGCAGTTGTGGTGAGCAAGGAGAGACCTGATCTTGAGAAGCTTAAATCGGATTTGACCAAACAGCAGAATGAATTCAAGATTACTTTAAAGCAGTTAGAGGATTCCCTCTTGGCGAAACTTGCAAACACAGGTGGCAACTTTCTGGGTGATCATTCGCTGGTAGAGAATCTAGAAAGCAACAAGAGGACAGCTACGGAAATTGAGGAGAAGGTGGCTGAAGCAAAGGTCACTGAAGTGGAGATCAACGTCGCAAGAGAGCACTATCGTAACGTGGCTACTAGAGCAGCCCTAATCTACTTCATCATGAACGATTTGAATCGAATCCATCCCATGTATCAGTTCTCACTGAAAGCCTTCCGTACTGTCTTCGAGTGGGCTATCGACAATGCGCCTGAGGCAGAAACGGACGAGGAACGTCTCGCAAGTCTTATGGACAGCATCACTTACGCAATTTATATATACACTACGAGAGGCCTATTTGAAAGAGACAAGCTCATTTTCTGTGTCCTAATGGTTCTCCAGATTCAGCACCATTCTGGCGACTTTCCTCAATATCTCATTGATTTTCTTCTACGATATCCCGCAGTTCCCGATCTTAAAAGTCCTATAGACTTTCTCAGCGATCTTAGCTGGGGTGGAGTTCAGGCCCTCGTCAAGATGGATACTTTTCGTGACCTCGATAAGGATATAATCGCATCGACTAAACGCTGGAAAACTTTTGTGGAGACTGAGGCTCCAGAGAAGGAGAAACTACCCCAGGAGTGGAAAAACAAAACAGAAGCGGAGAAACTTTGCATAATGCGAGCTCTTCGACCTGACCGGATGACTTACGCACTAACTTACTTCATTTCTACCACCTTTAGTCCCAAATACGTGGAAGGTCGACAGGTGGACTTCGCCACATCCTATAAAGAGTCCAGACCCAATGTTCCAGTCTTCTTTATTCTCTCACCAGGTGTGGACCCGCTGAAGGATGTTGAGGTACTGGGTCACAAGCTTGGTTTCACAGTGGATAAGAACAATTTTCACAACGTCTCGTTGGGTCAAGGCCAGGAGATCGTAGCGGAGAATGCTCTCGACCTTGGAGCGATGGAGGGACACTGGGTAGTTTTGCAAAACATCCACTTGGTCAAACGATGGCTTCCCATACTAGAAAAAAAATTGGAACAGCTGGGAGAGATCGCCAACTCGAAGTTCCGTATCTTTATCAGTGCTGAACCGGCTCCCAGTGAAGATACGCACATTATCCCACAAGGTATTCTAGAAAACGCCATCAAAATCACAAACGAACCACCCACTGGTATGCAGGCAAACCTCCATAAAGCGCTGGACAATTTCACACAGGTGAGGAAACACATAATTAGCTTTCATTAGTGTCGGTAGATAATATTCCATTGTTGTTTGATTTAAGGAAACCTTGGAGCGCTGTTCCAAAGAGGCAGAGTTCAAGCCGATTCTATTCGCTCTCTGCTACTTCCATGCTGTTGTGTCGGAGCGAAGAAAGTTCGGTGCACAAGGTTGGAATAGGAGCTATCCTTTTAACGCAGGCGACTTGCGTATCTGCTTGGACGTACTTTATAACTATCTGGAAGTTAGCTCAAAGGTGCCATGGGACGACCTGCGTTACCTCTTTGGGGAGATAATGTACGGTGGTCATATCACTGACGATTGGGATAGGAGACTTTGTCGAACCTTCCTAGAGGAGTATCTACAGCCTGAACTTGTGAGTGTTGGAACAACTACTTTTCCTACCTGTATGCTGTATTTGAAGAGTTCAATTTTGCTAATACCTCTGCTTTAGAATCGTGAATATCAAGTATGTCCGAAATGCACGATTTGCCAGCTAGCCACTGCATCAGCATTTGAATCCGCTCAAGGTCAAATCGACTTCTCGTCTTTATTAGTTAAAGCGTCAAAGTTAAATGGGCTGAAGCTTATGGCACGAGAACTTTACTATGTTTAGTTGTGGTAAACTATTGATAAATGACAGCGTATTTCTATGTCATACCTTTATTGGGTGTTTTTTTTTCAGATCTTTGCTGTTTTCGATATAGCACGAATGAGAGTTTACTAAGGTGTCATAAAACATCTCCTATCCTAGCCCTGAATCGCTCTGACAGAGATGGTACACGATATTCCTTCTAAAGGCAGTACGAGTTTTATGTCTATGACCCGGATCTATCCTAGCTCCCACCTAGGTGCTCACTAGGCAGGACGTTGGATCCAGACGTCTGTACTGCCGACGTGTGTGAGCAAGCAACTAAGGCGCGGCGAGTGAGCACGGATCTAATGATTGATTGATGAGTGCGGCTCAACGGTTCCACCTACACATAGTCATAGCAACCGATTGACCTTGGCCTTCCGCGATTATGATCACATTAAGACTACACCTGCTCCAAATCAGTTAATCAGGCAAAAGTGAGAGAGTGCGATCCTCTGAATTGCTTGAGAATTAGCTACGAGGATGGGATTTTTCGCGTACCCGGTGAAAACGGGCCATCGGGAAGGGCTGGTGTTCCAACCCCCTCAGTTGCAGTTAGAAGTGGCTTGTGTGTTTGGGGTTCAGTAAAAAATATGCCGCCGATTATTGCCAAATGACCTAAGTAATTATTGGTTTAGTTAGTAATCACTAAGTAGGTTTTGCCTGTGCTGGCGAATAGATGATTTCTGGTTTTATTTTCTCTTCTTTAAAAAAGATTGACGGCGACCTCTACCTTGCTCCAAATTTCCTAGTGGCTCCCAACTCCGACTACATGGGATATCACGCCTACATCGATGAGGCTCTCCCCCCCGAATCGCCGCACCTCTATGGCCTCCATCCAAATGCAGAAATCGAGTTTTTGACCAAAAATGCGGAACGTGTCTTTCGCATGGTACTGGAGCTGCAGCCGCGCGATGCAGCCGCTGCAACGAGTGACTCGGTCTCGAGGGAGGAGGTAATGTTACAGATCATTGAGGACCTGATGGATCGGCTGCCTGACGGTTTTAATATGATGGAGCTGAGCGCGCGTCAAGCACCTGAGGAGCGCACACCCTACACCGTGGTAGCCATGCAGGAGTGCGAACGCATGAACATTCTGGTGGCAGAGATTCAACGCTCTCTCAAAGAACTGCGTCTTGGTTTAAGGGGTGAACTGACTATGTCTAGTGATATGGACACCCTCTCGGGATACCTATTCCTAGATTCGGTAAGCAACTTCCGCCCTCCACCATACTGTTCCAAAGGCGCGTTGGCTTACTCATGCTGAAAAGTATACTTCTTCCACCCATTTAACATTGATAGGTGCCACAGACCTGGGAGCGCTACGCTTATCCCAGTCTTTATCCTTTGGGCCTATGGTTCGCAGACCTCCTCTCTCGTGTTAAAGAACTCGATGTGTGGGTGCAGGATTTCACTCTTCCTGGTTCCGTCTGGCTGGGTGGGCTCTTCAATCCGCAGTCCTTCCTCACCGCTGTGATGCAACAGACAGCGCGCAAGTTCGAGTGGCCGTTGGACAGGATCTGCATTAGTGTGGAGGTGACCAAGCGTTCGCGTGAGGACATGGGAGCAGCGCCAAGGGAGGGAGCCTACGTTCACGGCCTTTTCATGGAAGGCGCACGGTGGGACACTGGAGCGAATGCGGTGGTCGAAGCACGAATGAAGGAATTAGCCCCACCCCTGCCAGTCATCATGCTGCGTGCAGTGCCGACAGACAGGCAGGAGGGTCGGCTAGCCAGCCTCTACGCCTGTCCGGTGTATAAAACAAAGACGAGGGGCCCCACATTTGTGTGGACCTTCCATCTGCGCACTAAGGAGAAACCGGCTAAGTGGATTATGGGTGGAGTGGCGCTTTTGCTACAGGTTTAGATCGGTTGGATTAGGATTCAATAAACGTTTAATGCCATGTTAGTTATCTTTCATCATTTTGAAAGATGGTGGAGGAGAGGGGCTTTGCTGGGCGGAGTGCTTCGTTCCTTACCCTTCAATACCACAACTACTGACTTCCAGATGTAATTTGTGTAAAGATTTGATCTCAATGTGCGTTGTCTTTGATTCCAAAAGCTGGAAAGCTAATCATCGCCTCACTCACCATTATGTGAAGCAAAGGAGTCCGGGTAGTAGGTTTAACCATTTGGACGGACTTCATCGAATTCCACTTCCTCATACTTCCACAAGCATTCTGAAGAAGTACAACACAAAAATCTCTTAAGAG
Source organism: Taenia hydatigena (assembly GCA_036345935.2). Lineage (NCBI taxonomy): Eukaryota > Metazoa > Platyhelminthes > Cestoda > Cyclophyllidea > Taeniidae > Taenia > Taenia hydatigena. The sequence continues at coordinate 6,184,747 of JADWOT020000005.1, forward strand.
TGTTTTTATTTCTTCTTATTCGGAAACAGCAGGTGTTTACGGCTTGGATGCTGGTGAAGAGTATAGAATGACAGATGACGAGGCAAAGGCAAAGTACACTGACAGTTAATGGCGCACTAGATAGGTTGGAAGATTCAGTTGTTCCACCAAAACGATTTCGACGTACCACCAGGAGGTTGTGCAGTCTTCACAGAGGTGTGGATCACCCGTTGTCCTGGTGGCAATGCCTCTACAAACGATACCAAATCAAAGGAATCAATCAGCGAGGCTGTCAAGTTTGGAATGTCCGGTGCAGTTAGAAGTTGCATTTGTGGAACGAGGTTACGTCTACGAGAGAGCTAACGTCATCCACGTTGGGGACGTGAACACCGACTACTGTACCCTCAACTCATGAAATCCTGCCCCTGTCTTTGCTTCTTCTAACAAAGGTAGTAAAGTGGAAGGAATTGCCACAATTTCTTCTTGATTAATTACCATGAACTAATTGGTCTTGCACAGCAGGCTAGCAAACACAGCAATCACCGGAGAAAAGAAAGCTCTTACCGTGCTCTACTTTGCATTTCTACTAAAAAAAATGCTTGTGACAGGAAAAAAAAGTGTGCGCACGCATAACCGCAGGCCCAGCATGTGGGCATTAGGAGGCTTTAGGCAGCATTTACAAGGCTCGCAGTCCTCAAGCCACAAGTGGTTGGGACCGTAGGAAATTCTCACGACTTAATGGATTCTTGTATCATCAATGTGGAAAGCCGGCTTTAGCTCGTTCACCATTACCCCTTCTAATTGGGATTTAATTCTGAGGTAGTTGGTAAGGAAACTGGACAAATCTACAGTCTACTGGACTTTGGTAGGATAGACAGAGCTGTAAAATAGCTTTCTAAAACTAAGCAGGATAATCGACAAACTAACTTACCCTTAGGGACGTTGTCGTAGTCCGATTTGCGATAGAAATGCGACTCCCTCGGTGGTGACGTTTGATCACGTGCAGAGTCCAGGTTGACTACAGGACCAGAGTAGGGCTCCCGTGTCACTGGACAGAGTAGCGTCTCACCAACGGCCTTTAATGCCGTCGTCCGACTGAATACCATGCCACTTGATCCCTTGGGATGAACAAATCGGCCAGTGAGTTCGTTTGTCTCCACCAGTTCGCCTTGTCTGACCACCACTTTACCACGAAGTAAAACCACCTCTGGACGACAGGTAAAACAATTCAAACCTTCGAATGGATCTTCCACACCATCTGGAATCCAACTCTTCGGAGCATCCTTTGAATCAGGATTCCAAATGACAATATCAGCGTCGCTGCCTTCGGTAATGCGACCTTTTCGTGGGTAGAGGTTGTATAACCGAGCTGGGTTTGTACTAACTGCTGAGACGAACCCACAGGGATCCAAAAGGGCCTCCTTCTCAACTCCGATCTTCCACAAAGCACTCAGACGACCTCCAGCTGTCGCCTGACCTATGGGGATCTGACGGAAGTCATTCAATCCTAGCCCGGCCCGGATATTTGAGGCGATTGCACGATGTGCTGAACCGACTGCCATCAGTTCACCAGTGGCTACATGAGACAAAAGGCTTCTTGCGACTGTCTCCTCGGCCCTGATTGGTGGGTCGGAGACGCAACTAGCGGCCTTGGCCCAATTTGGGTGTGTGACCGTGTTTCCAGCGAAGACGCAGCCGATGGCTGCGATGCTTGTCCCGCCAAAGACAATGTTACCAAGACCGCGTTGTTCAACAAGGGCTTTCAGGGCAGCCGAGCTATGGATACGAGTAAAAATAACAGGACAGTTTGTGGCTGTAGCTAAAAGGCCCACTCGAGACACTGTGTCCGCTTCGAAACGTTCTGGGGAGGCTAGTAGACAGCCCTCGGGCCCAGTAAAGCCGGACGAGAAGACAGATTCAGCGATTTTGTCTAAAACTGTTGGATTGCCACAAACGGGCACAGAGGGAGGAATGCCTAAGGTGGAGCAGAGATCCATGGCCATCATGAGAGCCTCCTCGTCCAGTCCGAGAGCGGACCCCCCACTTTGTAATCGGAATGAAAATGAGACAACTTTCTTGTCAGCAACGAGCGATTTCATTTCATCGGCAACTTCAGGCGAGAAATGCGGCACGGAGAGAACGAGCGCAAAATCGCAGCAACATTCAGAGTCAAGAATACTGCAGTGACGAGCATAAGCATCAGTAATACTGAGACCCGGACGAACGGTAATCTCGTTGACTAGAAACGCGAGAAAATTGACTTGTCAGGCAAGCAGTACGTCAATTAAAAGCACAATCTCCCTTATATTTCGCATGGTGTTATGATAAGGACGAAGGATTAATCACTACCCCTAAGAACGCGCGTACCAAAACCCCTTAAGCCGGTTGACCAATGGGAAGGTGGCTTGAAGGACGCTTAGCGTCTGTCGCCAGCCCCAAAGCCGGTGTTCGCCAAGTCATCCCACTTCGGCCATGCATTGGCAAAATCGAGTTTTCTTCAAGTATCAGATGCCAGTTGCGTTTAATAGGATTTTAGATCTGCAGTTCTAGTTGCTAAATCGCGCAAAACTGCACCAACTGAACTTCCAAACAGACGAGAAACCCATAATGACTGCACCTCTTAGTCTAGCAGTACTCTGCACAGGAGATCTGCCTTACTTATCGTCGTAGTGCCACCTAAAAGGGAAGCACCAGATCCAGCCCTGAAATCCTCAGCCACAGGAACCCCATCTGATGGGTTTAGAAGACGACAATCCGGATCCACACCGCCAGGGAGAACGTAAAGCCCTCTAGCATCAATCACTTCCGTATTTTCATCCGGTTGGATGTTTTCAGCCACTTTCCTGTGAGAAAAAAAAACGTACAAATTGAGGAAGGAAAACTCGCAACTCCTTACTTTATTTCTTCTCCTTCGATTAGTATGTCTGCCTCCAACATACCATCATGGTTCACTATGAGACCATTTTTGATTAAAATTTGACTCTGAAAGAAAGAATGTGCGATGTCATGATGATGACGAAAACAATGAGGAAGAGCTACCTACACCAATGACCACCATCCTCAGTAGGCAAGAGTGCGGATATGTGCGTGTGTGTGTAGAGGATGAGGGCTATAATGCTACCCTTGCACGCACCAATCAGATGCGCGTATGTGGGCAGCCAATGAGATGGCAGCATGGGCTGACATCGAGGCGTGGGCGGAGGCACGTCCGTGCGTGATGACTGATCCGGCGCACCTGTACACTTTTCCGTGGATGATTCGCCCACCGCAATTTGTCAATTTGCCATCATCCTTGAAAAATCGAAACTAAAAGCGACTATTTTTTAATGGAGAATTGGGTTACCGCTAATTGGCATTCTAAATGTGTGAGCCGATAGTAATCGGGATGCACTTCAGTCTGGGAATGGTCGACTTGGCTGTACGCTGCCCATATTTTTCCACCTTGGTGTTTGCTAGGACAGCGGGTGAGTAGTGCGTTAACGCTCTGTTGCTATGGCATTATTGCATTTCGCTCGTGAAGAGTTGCTTTTATGGCTAAGCACGCTAACTCCTTATTTCTGCTGGTGAGCGGAGTGAGTCAAGGGAGCTTTCATGTGGGTGCAATAAAGACACTTTGTAGAGGCCAAATCGTGTGGAGTGACAATTGAAATTTTATTGTCATCGATTATTCAGGGGAAAGGTCTGGCGTAATGTTGTGCTATGAAAATTGATGCGTTTTCACCAGTTGTTTGTTTATTTGCATGAACTTCTCAGTCTCGTGGTTGTACGCTGGTAATAAACCCTATTTCGATACAGTTGTGGCTTATTACGGCCTATGGACCACCCTCAGCTAATTACCACGATGCTATTCACCTGACTATTAAATCCCTTTCTCAAATGGACACCATAACGTAGCGTCTTAGAATCCTGGTCTAATTAGCATTCCAGTCTCATTTTGCCACAGCCCAGTCGGCCATCTGGGTTATGTATTTTTGGCCCCATCGCTGCAATTCTTCACATCTTTAACCATACCTAGCCTACGTCTTCCTTCAACTCTCATCAGAGTTGACACGCCCTTCATCGTGATTTCGGATATGGCCCAAGCCACTTCCGATGATTATGTATGTCTCTCGAGTCCGGAAGTGGTTATACTTTAAACTAACATAAGTACTGGACAAAATCTTGAGAGGCTAAAGACTTGTAGTGAACATTATTCCAGTAGAAATTTTTCACTTACCATCAGAGGTCTGGGAATTTCCCTTTGTGCGGTCAGCATGCAAGCCAACCTAAAAATCTGTCGCAAGTGTCAAGGTGGCTGACGGAGGTAGCAAATGTAATTAATTTTTTATCGAGATTTTGAAATTTATGCAAAATCGCGACTGTGCATGCGGGTGACAAACCACCGCACCCAACGCCCTCCTCCACCCCCAGAGGTGAGATCGACCGGGTCAACCCAATGCCGTACCTATTGTCGAGGCAGTGACACCGCCGACAAGCTAACTACATCAGCGTGCAGGTGACATCCGTGATTCACACCCACCGCACTGGAGTGATTTGCTTTGTTGCACGGAGATGCATCATCTCATCGCATTGTCTTCCTTCTCACAGTAGAAGCAGAACCAACGTTGTGTACAGACTGACGTAATTTTGCAACTATCGTCCACCAATTCTGATTTTTTTATTCATTTGAATAGCAGTTTTTTGTCAATGCCAATGACGAATTCTTTTAACCGCAGGCGTCAAAAAAGAATTCGTATAGAAATTTTCTTTTAAAATTTTTTGTTGAATTGTTGGCGTTGCGGTCCATGAGTCTTTTTTAAGAAGGCACAGACTTGGTGCGAATTCTTCTTTCCAGGGCCTAGTCCAATTCGCTAATGGTTAAATTGCTGTCTGGTTCTGGTGGCAAGACAAGATAAGGGTGGGGATGCATTTTCTCACGTTGTCCGAAAGCAACAAGAATAGGAAGTGGACTGTCTTTTCACTGGCCGAGTGAACACTGCAAGCTCTAGATGGAAAGGGGCTCAACCGACGTTCCATACCCTTCACCTCCGAAATATGTCGAGTGCATATTGCCCAGCCTTGAGTAAGTGACTAATTAGCATTAAACAATTGTTGCAGGGATAAAGTGACGCCTTAGAATTATTGCGTGAATGATAAGGAGAAGCATTCTCTACTGTCGTTTGAGAAAATGAGTTATCGAAAGTTGCGCCGCTTCTCATCAAGTGTCGTTCAGTCGGCCAGTCAACCAGCCGGCCAAAATGTACGACATCCTTGAGTAAGGTGGCAGTCTTTCAGGCGCATTGTCTTCTATCATTGGCTCTTTTGTGATGCCTTCATTTGCCTTGCCAATTCTAATGGGTTGGTGGATCTTGACGCCTTCCTGAGGTTAAGGCGTCTGCCACCACGTCTGCGGAGTTGTAAATGAGTTGGTTAATCTCGGATCGCATCCATAAAGCCTACCAAACCGATATTTAGGTCCAAAATACAATAAAATTTGGTTGCAAGCGCAGAAGGCAGCATGGCTAACATAAAGTGGCTGGCACTTCCAAATCCTTGCACATCACAACAGTCGCGGGGATTAAACTAGGCCCTGGAAATTGCCAAAAACTAAGCTAACCATTTTGAGGAAGAATGGGTTTGTGACAAGGAGATGCGCCCGTCTGGCAGGCGATTTTGCCCCCACAAATGTGTCAGCCGATTTGGAGACTTGAGATTTTAGAGATCTTTCTTCTATAGTACCCACCTGATCTAGTTGAACCGTCAGTCCCCACAACGGAGGTATCGTGTACGATCTCTTGAGAAAACAGCCAAGACCCTAGCAGCAAACCACCAACATGAAGACCGAATGCGTAAAAATTCAACCTATTATAAGGTTAGCAAAACTCATTTCCCTAGGCCTCACTTCATCCAGTTTAACCGTTTCCAATGACGAGTAAATCAATCACTCTCTGTTGTAACGTCTGTTTAAGACGGAGTATAGGTTTCATCTTAACCGAGGCACACAAGTGTGTCTATGACACGCCCTTGAATTCGTGTGCAAGAGTGCTATAGGCACCAGTCTGTCAAAAAGTGATGTACGTCAGGTGTATTGCAGCTTTGGAGACGAACCTCTGCCAAGTTGATGCATGAAACAATCCTCTCGAGGCGGTATTTGAAGGGTGAAAATATCTACTGCTTTTAAAACCATAATCACGTCTGCATGCCACTCTAACGAAGGGTGGTGGTGGTGATATATTCCAGTGTGATTCAGCTTACTCAAATGTTGCTACCGATCTGACCGACGAGTACAAAAGTGTGGCCTCTGAGACGTGACTGGCTATGTAAATTTTCCGACCTCTCGTGTGTGTGTATTGCCTGGGCGGAAAAAAAGAATTAACATCACACTTTGCTGTTTGGCAGCTGAAAAGAATTCAAAACATATTTATTCGGAATGTAAAGGTTGACAAGCAAATGAGATGCGACTGCTTGACGCTGCAGAAACTTGATCCAGAAACGTAGATCGGTAACGAGCTAATTACAAGCAGGTTCGCTGCCGCCAGTTGACAGAAAGTCGATCAGTTAGTAGCTGGCTAGGCAAAATATCTCAGATGGTAATAACTTTTGATTGCTTGTGCTCTTTGCATGGTTGCGTGAACTCCAATAGGCGCCGTCTTACTGGCGTAGTCAGTCGAAAGTCTCGCATTGCAAAGCGAGGACGATGGGAAGATATTGCCGTAGGCGAGTGAATCACGCCTCCATCAGCATAATGAAAGCAGTCTAACCATTTTCGTATACTTTTTTTGCGAGTAAAGAAGATCCTTTCCAACAGTTTCAGGATTTGGATGCGGAACCGAGGCGGGAATTTGTGGACATATCAAATGGTAATCCAAAATGACCTGTTCAAGTGAAGAACGCGTTGTAGGGTTTCAATACCACTGAAAGGGATTAATAGAACTCGATAAAAAAACGCCCATGAAAGGATTAATGAGTAAGTGAAGTGGCAGTGCGATCGCTGGAGATTCAAGAACTGACAGTTAGATTTGTGGAGATGATGAAAGGTGGTGGTGCCTCCCCAGATTGGTGCAATGCTGCATCCTCCCGTGCCTGCCCTGCCAGAAATTGACAGATAGAAAGACTTAAAGTCGTGTTACCCCTCCTCCCTTCGGCATACTTGATACCCACAAATGGAGAACACCTCATGGATACACGCTTTCAGCTAACACGCCTCCTCAGACATGCATTTACTATACAAAAGCTGTTTTTTTTGCGTTTACAACCACGAGTTCAGAGACTAATGGGGGGCAAGTTGGCAATCAGCCTTGGTGTTGGGCTCTCAAAAACGGTGTTTTATTTGATATCAACGTGTAGTCAATGGAGTAGAAGATGCCAAGTCACTTCTGGGAGTGCCATTATACATCCTCCCTCCGCATGCTCTCTTTTAATGAAGTAAGCACAAATGCTTTCCAGAAGACAGAGGAGAAACAAGAAGAAAGGTGTTCGGGATCTTGGTCTTACTCTTCTTCACAGGCGCCTCAGTCTCCGCACTATTTGTTGGCTGGAAACTGTCACCACTACCCCATCCAAACGAGTAAACAATCTCAAGTCATCTACGCGAGTGGTTGAATCAAAGTGAACATGAAAACAGAGAATTGCTGCCATGATCTAATGCCTCAGGAAGTTGAAAATAAGTCAGAGAGACAGACAGGTTGGCAAAAAGAGGAAGTGTGGTAATGCTCCTAAGCAAATAGTCTCATGACCTCTAAGGTTTATTTGCTCTCTGTCCATCAAAATCTATGCGATAGCTTCCGAAGCCTTCCTGCCTTAAAGATCTCCTCTTCTGTATCCCTGTCGATAGTGTTACAACGGCTCAACGAAGAGAGTATTCACTGGCAGTGCCAAGCCTATTCGCTGAAGAGGCTTTGGGCGATAACTCAGTCCTGCCAACTCAGCCGTACAGAAAAATGGATGGTAAAAGTATCTTGATGAAAAATCGCGTATTCTATTTTGTGTGGAGATTATACAAAGGCGGTGATGATTGGCAAACAGCAATCCCGACAACAGTGACAGGCGAAGCCGTTTCCAAGCAAGTGATATGAAACCTCCCTCCTGCCAGCCTCCATGCTACCTGAAGACTGGATGACTCGAGCGTTGGATAAATAGCGTGGTACTAGTCGTCACTAATGGCTTGGCCTGCCACCCTATTAGCAGTTGTCACAGCTGGGAAAAAAGTGCCAAAACGTACCAGGCACGTGTTAAATTCAAGTGCATCCACATTTGCTTCGAAGAAGGAGAATCGACAGTTGGAGGGAGGATTGGAATAACTTCGACATGTCTAATTAAAATAAGGTGCCAGTGTCTTCTGCACACGAAGAACTGCCCCCATCATTGCTCCAAGTCACAGCAACCCACCAACTCGCTTTTCAAGAAGAAGCAAGCACAAGCCATTCGTCCATTTATTGATCAGTCGGTTGGGAAAAGGAAGAGCGATATCAACACAATGATCGAAGAAGAAGAAGAGGATTGGTCGAGCAAAAAAAGGATAAGTTTACCGAGGACGTAAATCCCCACTCAAGGTATTTCATGGGTGTCGATTTTGAAACAATAAGCAGCTAGAAGACAACACAGAGATATTGGTAAGGGATAGGATGCGATACGGAGGTGGATCATTAAAACAGCATCGTGACTAAGGAATTGACAGAACCTCCATGTTCTACCAAAGTGAACTCGACTTTCCTCCCGGTGGTTGCATCGTACGCGTCGAAGTGCGTGATGGCAATGAGTCATCGAATTGAGATCCTGCAAGGAGGGAAATGCACTCAATGACAACGTCATCAAATAAAGACGAAATGAAAGCCACACAAACTACAAAATTGCAGAGAAACTGTCCGATCATCGGACGCTTGAGTTAGGGGCCAAAAACTAACCCTGAGACTAGCACAAATCGCTATTGGAAACGAAAATGTGCTATTGTTGCGCAAAAGTGACAAACTACTTGGGTAAAAGGCGACTGTAAGGCGAGTCGGCACGGATAGTCGGCTATGCAAACACACAGACACTGCCTTACCTCTACATCGTGAGGGCGGATCGACAAAAGCGCCTGAAAACCGGAATTCGTTATGAATGGATGAAATTCTACCAATGAGCCGATGAAGGAGCCGTGAAAGGATAAAACTGTGCAGAATGGTCTTAAACCAAGAGTCGTAGATAGATGAACACAAGTTAAATGCTCCTGATGGACCAGAAGCCCGGCGGTACTAATCAAGATATCTTCCACCCTGTCCAGGCTGTGATACAGGCAAAACCGGATAATCAGTCCAATGGGTGGAAAAGGCATCCACCACCACACGATCAGGAATCAAATTTGAAGTACAAGACTGATTAAATGACTCACCACTCAACGAGAAGCTCGAGTCCTGCATATTGCGACTGCCCGAGCTGGTGGGAGGTCTGTGATGAAACTGACTGAATTGAGCGTCCTTTTGTTGGTCGCCACCGGCTGCATTTGCGGTAACTCCTGACTTATTCACATCCATAGATTGCAACGCCGCGGAAAGATCTATTACTGGGCCCGTGTAGGGCTCACGCTTCACCGGTTCCACTTCCCGCAACTTGAACGACAAAAGGCTTCATTCATTGATGAAGATTTCAAAAAGGAAGTAGGAACGAGTATAGGCAAACTCACCTTGCTTCTAGCCTTGACTTTTGAATAGACATAGGGCGAGAAGGCGGGTGTAGGAATGAAACGTCCAGTACCCTGACTGACCTTCAAAGCACCGTCCTCCTCTACTACCACGTGGCCGTTGGTTATCACGATCAGGGGCACGCCGTGGCACACCATGCCTTCAAAGATGTTGAAATCAACGTTCTGGTGATGTGTCGAAGCTGAAATGGTCCTAGTTGCCTCACCATCCCACACTACGATGTCTGCGTCCGAGCCCACATCGATTCGACCCTTGCGCGGATAGATGTTGAATACCTTCGCCGCGTTGGTGCTCGTTATCGCCACGAACTTACAGGGGTCAATAATGCCTGCGGTCTAAGATTGGAAGCACAAAACAAAGTATAAAAACCAGACATTTGTATTCTAAAGGCAGAATAAAAGCAAGACTCACGACTCCCTTCTCCCAGATAACCGACATTCTATCTTCCACACCATTCACCCCATTGGGGATCTTCCGGAAATCATCCTTCCCAAGAGCTTTCTGATCCGCCTTAAAGACACAATGATCGGTTCCAGTGCACTCCAGATGGCCATTAGCAAGCGCTTTCATGAGTTTGCTTTCAGTTCCACTGCTCCTAAGTGGTGGACTCATCACATAGCCCGCGGCATGGCGCCAGCAAGTGTTGAAGTAGTGGCTATCATTGGTACCCAGACCTGCAGCAATAGCCTCGCCAATAACCAGAATGCCAGCCTGTCTTGCATCAGAGATTTTTTGTGCAGCACCAGCGCTCATCACGTGCACGACGTAAAGGGGACAGTTTGCAGCATCAGCAAGGGTTATGGCTCGTCCAGTCGCCTCTATTTCACACTAATAAATGCAAAATAATTACACTTTTTCATCTCACCTCCTCAGGACGTGAATAGGAATGGCCTTCAGGTCCAAGAATACCTTTCTTCACTACCTCTTCCTGCTTACGAGCGATGAGTTTGCCGTTCTCAGCATGAACCTGGGCAATAGCACCGAGTTCACGACAACGAACAAAGAAGTCGTAGAGCTGGTCGTCCTCAAGCATGAAGATGTCAGGGTAGGCAAGGAAGCTTTTAAAAGAGTTCACTCCTTTCTCTTTCGTCAAGACTCCCATTTCTTCGACAACTTTGTTGTCAAAATGTGGCACAATGACGTGGAGCGCGTAATCGCAGCAGACCTTACTGTCAGCATTTTGGCGATATTGCTCGTAGGCTTCCAAAATGGAAGAGCCTCGCTTTGGACAGACGAAATCAACTATAAAGAAAAAGAATTAGAACTATTTTGAGCACGAAAGCCTACTTATCATTGTGGTGCCTCCAGCCAAAGCAGCTTTGGTGCCGGAATAAAAATCATCGGCCGAATATGTACCCATAAAAGGCATTTGCATGTGGGTGTGTGAGTCGATGCCACCTAAGATTGAGTTAGACGAGAAGACAAGGGCGCCGTACCGGGCATAACCAGTTTTCCTTGCACATCAATTGTTCGCACACCACCGGGAATAGTCAAGTTTAGTCCAACCTGTCTAGATTTTATGCAAGTAAGAATTTGGTAGATCACGAACCTGATAATGCCATCCTCAACGTAGACGTCGGCAGGAAACATTCGGTCATCATTCACCACTGTACCTCCTTTGAGAAGAAGCCGATTCTGAGCATTCTGGCAAAGCATTTACATGACCAGATTATAAAATACCTGCAAGTGGTGAGAGAGCTTGCCAGCACCAACGTTAACCTTAGAAGTGTTCATGCTGCAATCAGTGGAGTGGTGAGAAAATGAATGAGCCAGTAGATTTTGTAACCTTACGGTTATCCTTGAAATCGGCCCATCCAAACAAACTGTTTATTCGTCCAAAAAAAGTATTGATAGACTTTTAAGTCGTTTAAGTGGATATTAAGCATTTTTAAACTTACAATTCTTGTAAAAGCAAAGTTTTTAACATTTAAAATATTTTATGTCAATGCTTTGGCTAATTTTATCAGATTTTATAGCCCCATCACTTAAGGTACCAAATCTAAGCATTATTTAGAAAATCGTCTAGGAATTACAATTTTTCGGTTTTTTTGGTTATGTTTCTCATTTTGGCTTCAAAAGTAATATTTACGGATTTTCAGATTTGAAGTCATCTACCACTCGGAGGAACAAGAGGCCGAGAAGCAGAAGTGTGCTTTGAGTCAATCCTACTTCTTTGGATATGAGTGACTGTTACTCAGTTGAGTACAGTAGATTAGTGGTTTCATAATGCTGAGGTCCTCTAACTAATGTTTTGCATCTACTTTTGCAGAAACCTTGGAAATCTTTTCGCATGCTTATTAATGATGTGACGGTTGGACCTGCTGGTGAAATTTTCGACCTTTTTATGTTTACTGATTGTCACTAGAAATTACATTACCAGTGCATTCTGTTTATAGCAGTAAAGTATGCATGCGTCAGCGGATTAGAATTATAAAATGGAAATGCAAGCTTTCTTAAAATGGCCAAACATATGCCGTCAAATCATCTGTTCACTTAAAGTCAATTTTAATTCTGAGGTTTTCGGCATAACCACGATCTACAATCGTTTTGCTAGCCCAAAGACCATGATGAATTCCTAGATAATCTTGTTTACACGGGAAATTCTATAATTAAACTTTTAGGGCATTCTGATGCGCCGTGTGTTCTGCGTGCCATAAGAAATTGATTGGGCACTGGTGAGTGGATTTGACGTCGGTAAGTAATTGGTCAAACGCAGGCCATCCGCCTAGTGATGTCGAAACTAAGGACCATAGAGCATGTTTGCAGTTTTGAAGAAATAGTCTCGCTCTTCGATGTGGTCGATAAAAAGGGTCAAGGTTTGTTTAGTTACCCCGTGATTTGACACCTATTAGGCACATTTGCCACCGTTTTTACCGTAAAGGACAAATCCGCTCCTGATTCCGAACCTTACGCATTAAAGATGATTATTCCTATCACAGATCTTAGACGAATAGAAAATGAGCTGCGGATTTTACGTCGATTAAAGTAACTCTTCACTCCAAACTTTTTTTTAAGTGGGAAACATGGCGTCATAAAAATGCTGTCTGCCATGCGAATCCGTGACCATATTTTTATTCTAATGCCGTACATTGACCATTTGTCATTTCCGGTACTTCATTTACTTATAATTTGTTGCAATTCAGAGTTACTATTTGACCTTCAAAGAAAAAGATATTCGAAGGTATCTTTTGCATCTCTTACGAGCTCTCGAATACGTTCACCGTTATGGTATTATTCACAGGGATGTAAAACCTTCCAACTTTTTGCTGGACCGGCGCACTCAAAAGTATTCCTAGCATATACATATTCATCGCTTCATTCACATAGGTATACCCTTATAGATTTCGGTCTCGCCCACTCACAATCTGAGGGTGATGTGGATAAATCATGGAATCCCTCTCCTGCATGCCCCTCATCGAAACGCGAGAGTTGCGTTTCACTCGAAAAGCATCACACCCACACATCCAAAAGCTCTTGTCTTAGAGAGCTTAATGATTCTCGACTTTTCTCGCCGAGAGGTCTTGGGAAACCTGCGACGATGAAGCCCCCATTGTGCTCCGCTTTGAGTACATCCCGTCGATCAAGCGCCACGGGAGGTTCCCCCTTCTCTCCCTCTCCGGTCATCCCCGGTGGTAGTACAAATTTCGGCGGAAGTAGTTCCGCGGAGGAGCAATGCGTCTGTGGCAACCGCCTGACCTTGTGTCGCGGTTGTCGTGATTATCCCAAACATCCTCCCGTCCGTCGAGGCGGCACTGTCGGTTACAGAGCTCCCGAAGTGGTCCTCCGTTCTTTCCGTCAAACCACTGCCATTGATTTGTGGGCTGTCGGCGTAATATTACTGACATTCCTCAGCGGCCGCTACCCCTTCATCAAGGTTGATGATGACCTAGAGGTTCTTCATGCTTTCACCCATCTCCTCAGCTATGAAAGGATGCAACAAGGCGCCCACGCGGTCGGTAAGCGCCTTCTAGTCGATCCCAAGCCACCACCCTTGCAAGAGGGAGAAACTCCAACCGTTTTCCTTAAAAAGCGGTTCGTTAATCTGCATTCTTTTCAGCTAATTATTGTACTCTCTACATGTACATGCGCACGAGACATCTCTCCTTTAGACTGGTCAGTATCCGCAAGAACGAGCGGAAACTAATCGCTCCGCCGCCAGTGATGAATGTAGTAGCCCCCTCATCCGAGTCTAACGAGGTCGCCCTTTCAAACACCCACAAATTCCCCCCCTCGGCTTACGACTTATGTGCACGCCTTTTGGATCCCGTTCCCAGTCGAAGAATAACCGCTGAGCAGGCTGTCAAACACCCCTTTATCCAAGGAACCGAAGTCAAGACTCACTTCACTGCGCCAACGAAATAGAGCCACACTTATTGTTGGTCCTTTTTATCGTTTTTATGATACAAGTTTGTATAAACAATTATAAGGTGCTTTACTAGTAAAGTGGTCGAAAAGAGTGGAAAAACAAATCATAATAGTGGTGTACCTACATTACCAGAAACACCTAGAGTGGCTTTGAATTTGTAAAAGCTGTCAAGTAGACGCCCATCGTTGATTTCCTTACTGCCACCGCCGGAGCAGAAGGCGCGAAAATCCTCGAGCATTCCAACCAGAAAGACCTCGTCTCCGGTGGTCTGCCCACGCCATTTGCGGGGTAGCATGTGGTTCCAAGCCCAGAAAAAGCCCACCTCTGTTTGTGCCTCGAAACATGAGGTTTGTGGATCTATCGCTACCCGGCGACCCGCTGTTGTTGATTCAAAGTTCTGCTGGCTCATTGCCATATCAGTGTCCGAACATAGTGTCGTCTAAAACAGAGTATTTAATATCAAGCTCAGGTCTAACAGCTTACTACTAATCTCCAAAAAACGCATGAGCCTACAGCGTAGGAGCACGTGGAAGGTGGATAGACGGTGATGGAGGTCCTTCGAGGAGTGGAATGGCCGGAGAGACGGTCTTCGTTTTCTGTGTTCATTGCTGGAGGTGGTGACGGTGGTGGATAGAGCGGAATCATTGCGAACATGCCCCCAGAAACGTGGACGAACATGCGTTGGGTATAGGTCATACCCTTGGGTGGCTCCTCGGCGGGTTGCGGGACGCGTTTTGATTGCAATCTCTCTCCTCCCTCACTCTGATGGCTGTGTTGCTGTTGCACCGCTGGTGAATAGGAGAGTGGTATGAATCCAAATCTGCAGCGGAAAATGGGAATGACGTCAGTTCCAAGTATTTTCTCTACCCTTCTTCTGAGGCCCACCTACTTGCTCAGAATTCGCTCCTGGAAGTAGAACAACGCGATAATTTGCTCTGACTCTGGCAATTCTACAGAAATAGAGGAAAGTAGAAGTAATCACTTCTGATAACCTGAAAAGATGCAAGAAGTTATCTTGCCTGGGAAGAGTTCGGCTGCGACAGCACATGGAGAGAGGTTTAGAGACCTTGTTTGAGTGTCATTTTGTGCAGAAATGAGTTGAAGGAGGCGGCAGGGAACAAAGACGGGCAATCGTAGGGGATCCAGACTATAGCGTGTACCCGAATAACCGAACGGATAACAGGGAGATGGAACTATGTGGAAACCGGGGCTCGTTGCTTTGTAGTAGATGTAGAGCAGTAGCTGTGACAGTAGAAGGGGCGGGTTTTGAAGAACTTTATTATTGGATATGCAGAAGAGTCGAAAGACTATCAACATGAGGCTCTACGCTACCATCATGGAGGTCGAAACTGAAAAGAATCATGCATAATCAAAGAAGACACTATTGCATTATAGGACGATCACAAACTATTTCATTGAGCCGACTAGCAGAAGCAACGAGCCATTGAATCTCCAGTCCAAAGGCACACGTGGGGTGATAGTTGAGGTCGTAGAGAAGGCAGTACCACTCCGGGTGACGCTTCAAGGCAGCCGCGGCAGGAGTTGTGATTGATGTGTCTCGGAGGTCTCTAGTTACTCGCTTTCTTAGTACACCCTCCGATCCCACTGAGAGAGAGAAAAAGAGAAAGGTCATACATGACATCTCCAACTGGTCGAAGAGAAGCCTTCAACACGAATCTCTCACCATGAATGCCAGAAGTGTTTTCTGCACCAAACACGCGACCCAAACCCGGAGTGCTCAGGAGTCCACTTGCCAAGTGAGCTTCTAGTTCATCCGACTGCGGAGACAAGGGATAGAAAGCAGAAGCGAAGTGAGGATGCGAGGTGATTGGGTGGATGACAGCCGGCGCCTCTTCCACCACGAGCACCTCGACCCATTCCTTCTGGAAATCTGTAGAGAAGCTGCCAAGAGGGGAGGTGCTGGAGGGTGGCAAGTAGGTGGTGGGGAAGGAAATCTTCCGAATATCCGAAGATTTGGCTGCTTCTGTGTCGCCCCCCGCCGATTTTCGACCGCCTGGACCAATGGGCGTGTGTGTTAGGTGAGTTCTCGTGCAGTTTCAATAGACGGATAAATGAATGCATTAATTCGTGAACATTGATAATAAATAATTGTTTAAAGAGTAAATGAGCGATTAGACGAACTAACGGATGGACGGACAGGTAGATGGATGGTTGGATAAGCTGACAGATGAGTCGAAGATTGTGTGGACGTGGTTGAGAGGGATGGGTGGGCACGTTTGTTGAATGATTGATGTCTGAATGGGCTGACAGATGAATGGGTGCGTAGAGAAGTGGATGTTACGAAAGTGAAAACAAGTGCAATCAAGAGGCAAAAAGGCAGTCCTTGCTGTTGTTAACTGGGTTTTGCATCGCCTGTCACTCTACAAAAGGCCATGGTTTTGTCTCTTTCATTTACATAAGATTGACTCATATTTCGGATGTCTACCGCGCTCGTTATACGTCACTAAACGAGAGTTGGGTGGGTGGACGATAGGACGATGGATGAATGAACAGATTTCTGGAATCGAACTGGTGAATGGTTGGCTTAAAATTTGGATGCAAAGGTGAATAGTTGGGCTAGACGAGTGTTCAAATGAGTAAGTGAATACCTAGACGAGCAGTTGAACGGTGAATCCGATAGCTGGATGGTTGGGTGGGTTGCAATGGATGAATGAACGCATGGACAGGTTAGGCATGAGTGAATGGAGGAAATGGGACTTCAAAAGGCAACCTTTCTTATGGACGTCCAAGAGTTCCATAGACCTAATATTGACCGTCGATTTACGATCGTCTAAACCAACGGAAGAACAGATTGGATGAATCTCCTGAACCTCAGTTAAATCCATTGACTGTATTGATAAAACGATTGGTGATTGAGTGATTTCGAGACTCTCGCTTATGCCTCAGATCTCCACCATCGAGGTCCACTTGGCAGCGGCGGACTATTAACTAGTTTTTATAGTTCATTGAACTTGATAATCCAAAGCACCTGGTCTGCTTATTCCAGGGGATCCAAGTCTAAGGCGGAAGAGTCAATAGTCGGATAGTTCATATTGGCGGCAGCGCAAAGCGAATTCAATCTTAAAGGACTTTCATCCGGAGGAAGTGCATACGCTTCAAATGGGAAAATTGCTAACGACCCATAACAGGAGGACTGATAATGACGTCTAACCCTGGCAACTGCCCTAGTCCCGTGTTCTGCAAGCCACCTGGAAAAAATTTTTACTACGAGTTTCCCCGCTCTACCTGCATGAGGATGTCGACAATGTGAGCACACGCGAAACCCTACCGTATGATAGTGTGTTAAATCCCGTGCTTTCCTTCATAAATCTGCTTTTAGGCTGGTGTCTCAACGTTTAGCTATGGACAAACGAAACCACAGATCCCGTAGAGTTGCTGAGAGGGCTCGTTGAAGTTGCAGTCAAGTATCTCCCCACTTTGATTGTGGGTGATAGATGACGTGGGAGGTCGATCAGAGAGAGCAGCGAGAATGACGCTCAAAAGAGAAGACCATGCAATGCGTTTGTTGTTTGTCTAACTCTTGGTTTCAGTTACGGGTACGTGGTTGGCTATTTTGCCTTCGTTGGGTGGGCTGTCCTCTGGACCATGTCAGTAGCCACAATCCCCTCCGTTCCCAAAATACGTACACATCCTGCCCTAGTATTATCATCTTCTATCTTCAGGGAAGTCTCGGGGCGCTACATAAAGGCATTCGTTCCACTGCTTACTTCACACATGCATTGGAGCTTCTTCCACCCAATAAAGTATGCAAATGTTCAGACGAATCATATTGCGAACCACTTATTTACTCAAAGGCGGATATTGTAAAATTTCGATTTTAACTTTTCAATAGTATTCTTTGAGCGATGAGTAACTTAGTCTAGACCTGATCTCGCCGTCCAAGTCGGATCGGGGCGTAGAAAGGCGAGCTACCGTGGCAGTGAATGCCAGATGTCGTGAGCCAGTTTACAAACTGTGAACCAAGATGAGGTGTCTAGAATGCCGCGTGTCAACGAAGGCGTGAAATTTGAGTCCACTGATAGGGCTGCTCCATCACTAAGGTGTAAGTGACAGTTTGGAAAAATTTGCCTTCACGTTAGTAACAATTCCGGTCCCCTTGCCGGTACAACAGTCATTTTGTCCATTCATCCGGCCTAATATCGGATGAACGACTGCTGACCTCACAACCTACTTCGAATGGAAACAAAAGGCTAGTCTTTTGATGGAACGAAGCGTTAAGATAGTAATCAGTTAAAAGCATTTCAATATCAAAAACTTCCTCATGGTTTTTGCAGATCGTGTCGAAATGTCTCAGCATTGCTAACAAATCTTTTTGTACCGAAGATGCCTCACAAACATAAGCTAAGGGCTGAAATAAGTATACCTATCAGTATAGCAGAGGATCATGCCGAAAAAGAGAAGCAGTGTACGTAGCTTTCTTGTATAAATACAGAAGTCCCTATTTGACTTAACCGACGCTCTCACACTAACCCATTCATCGCATTATCTTTTTTTTCGAGGAAGCTATCCATAAAAGAGAGAAGCCTACTTGAAAGATCGCTAGTCTCCTGAGCACTCGATGGGATGGTGATTTCTGCAAGGATGGTGTAGAGGAAGAAGCCGTTCAGGAATTTGTGATCCCGGTTCCCAGAGGCATGACAAATGTAGCCACCGTCCAGGAGGCTCTACAAAGAGACAGCATTAACCTCCCTTCTTTCCCATCGAGAATGCCAGGCTAAATTGACACATTGGTGAGTATCCTTCGCCTCTAGCTATTATATGGGAGCATTCAAGTGCTAGGCTATTCTCTGAAACGGGGATTAGAAGAGCTGCTCGAAGAGGGAAATTGAAAGCCCCTGAAATAGTTAATAAAACTACTTAATTTCCATCTTACCGTAGATCGACTTTTCTCAATATGGAGCCACATCTCTCAGTTCAAAAAAGATAGCAGAATGTGAATACCTGCGCATACTTCACTGCGGCACCCGTTGAGGAGATATCAACAAGATTTCGCGAGAGCCAATTCGTGAGATCGTAGGCACAGAATGTGTGTTTTGGGAGAAGCGATGTGCCTGTTATGAAGGTCAAACCGTGCCTGTTGCACAAAAAGATACAGTGACAATGCAGTCAGTCTTAGTGAGAGTTTTCCGCACTCTTAAAATGCGAGAAATATGCGTCTTCTAAAGCAGCGCCTCAACTGCAGTCAGAAGACCGTTCATTTGTCCCCATTCTGTGGGGGTAATGAGCCTTGTCAGGGCAGTAATCTGTTACCTTTTTTGACTGCATGTTTCAGTGTGTTCATCTATTAGCTAATCTAAGGTAATCAAACCGTAAAGACAGTATATTTATGATGCGAAACGAGTGCGATTCTTCAAAACTTCGATGAGAATTTAAGGGACTACTATGAGCCGCCAAACGCTTGTAAGGAAGTTCAAAGACCCTTGCTTTCCTTTATCAATGAAACGACGGTTGAAGGGGATGGAATGGATTAAAAACTGTTGCAAAGCGTCCACTCCTAGCAATTGGAATACAACACACTCAGTAGGCTGTAAGTACGAATGGTGTCGGATCTAGCATTTAAGGGTCGGTATAACCAAAGCTAGGATTGAAAATCGTCGTGAAAAAAAAGTAGATGGAAAATATCATAGTCGTGGTTATATCATCACGGATTCTTTGGACCATACCTGTGTTAAAAACGTCAGGCAAATTCGGCTTTCCATGCACTCCGCCTATTCGCCACCTGGCAGCACTATTTTGATTCTATTTCCGCAAGAATAAGTGACACTTCTTTAGCTAAAGGACTTTTAACTAGAGAAAATGCATCTGACGTTGTGACAAGTCAGGATAACGGCTTCCACATCTTTTTTGCTTCTATGTTGACTGAAGCATTCCTGAGAGCCATCGGTCAAACTTACTCGGGATCGAGAATGGCAGCGATAACCCGCCAGATCTCAGAGTAAGTAGAAAGTGGAAGAGCTGGCGAAGCAGAAGCAGAGATGGAGGTTGAGGAAAGTGAACCGGTGGAGTGAGGCGGGGCAAGCGGCGTGGGTGGAACGGGTGTAGCAGCAGCAGAGCGTGTGCCACTCTCTGAAACCGTCCTCTCCAATTCCAGAGTTGGTGTTGCCACGGTGCCATGACGACGGACTGAGTTGCTAGGTGGAGCCGCAGTTGAGATTGGTGTTACTGTATCATGGCCTGCTCGTTGTGGATCCATCGCGTCTGCCCAATTGAACTAGGAAACGTCATTACGTTTATTAGTTGCAGAGTTTTTATGATTTTGAAATTAATTGAACAGCATATGTAAAGGTGTGCCCGATAAGCTTTGGTGAACAACCTGACCTAGCCACTTAAGTCTAGTCCCTATAACGATCATTTCACCTCAGTTAGTAAAACCGCCTCCATTAACACGTTGCGGCACAAGTCATCAGCCATCATTTTACAGTGCAATTCAACGTAGACCTCTCCATTTCCACGCGATTCGGCCTTCACGCCAGCGACATTGAACTCGCCTCATGTTATCTGGGCTATTAGAGTCCCAGCACTCCCGGATGCTGGTGATTAAGCTACTTTCAGGCCTATGTATCTTTCACTACCTTGACTGCTTAACCGTAAACATCACCGTTTCAGATCCGATGCTCCGAAGCATGTTTATAAACTAAATTAACCGCATACGATAGGAGTGGATGAAAGATTAAGCAATCACTATGACCCAAATGCGTCCGAGGAATCAGTTCGATGCCAAATCTAGATTTGAATTCTTTTGATGTGAGTAGTGGCTTTAATTTCAATGTATTCCAAATACACAACGAATGTGCCAAGTCATTTGGAATGTTGACCTCGACCAGGCTATGGGATGCAAGTAGAGTACAGATAACAAGAAAAAAATTTATCCGCGTTACCTTCAAAAGATGCAATCTTTAGACTAAAATGCAAAAAAGATACCACACAGGAGTTCTTGAAAATATCGTCCATTATTTATAGAAGTGAGACTGCGGTCATGTTAGCGCGGAACCTTTGAACCCGGCCGGCACTTGAAATGCCAAGCCAAAGGCGACTCTCATATATCTCGTGTATTCGGCCCCCGTTCGGGCTGATTTGGTCCATTTTCATTATAGGTAGCAGACTTATTTCTTCTTTTAAAGAAATGGTGCGTTGAGCGTTTAGGTTGGGTTAGGTTAGTTCAATGATGTTAAAATAGCAAGGAAATTGAACTGTAACGCAGGATACCTCGGTTTTTTACACCCCGGACTCCACGCTTGCGAGACATAAAGCTCGGTTCATGCCACCTAGACTACCAACAAAACCGTTTTCGGACTTGTGCATTCTCTGACCTCTTCGGGGGCGACTCAGGTGTCGCTTTGTTGATAGCACAGCAGTACATGCTCTAAGCCGCCCTTTTTCTGAGCTTAAAGGCAGACCTACGCCCAAATGGATTGGTGGCTTGTTAGAGCACGTAACACATGAGAAGTGAAGCCTCATGATTGAAGAGCCAAGAAGACCACAACAACTATATCGGATGAGTTTAAATTGTCCATAAACATGACTGTCGCCTATACTGTACCTACCAAAACGAAATAACATGAGACAGATGTGAAGATAACACAGAAATGACAATGGAACGCCGATTCTCCGGCGATGAGCGATGCACATGCGAGATGCGTTTGTTGTGAAACATGCCCGGGCAAGCCCTCAGTACGATTGGTAAACTGGGAGAATGACAGATGATTTCCAGCACAAATTTAGAACCACCTTTAACTCAAATGGAGAGCAGAAAAGGATGTGTAAAATCGAACAAGGGCCAAGGAACATCCTTGAGGATCATCTGATCGCTCTTCGTGTTACCGGTCACTAAACCCTCTTAAAAGCCTAAAATAAACTTTCTTTTAAAATCGTATTTAGCTTGAAAGATTCCCAAGAAGTTACCTGTAAGTTAAAATTGATTTGCTCACTTCCTTACACCGCAGCTCTCGTATTAGCTGGTACAAAAGGACATTGAATGCGGCTTAATATGGGGAATGAATGCATCAATTTATCCTCCTTGAAATTACATCCGCCTGTTTTGCATGACAAGTCAGCGTTAAAATAAGCAAAAACAGACCTTTTAAGCTGCGATGCAACCTCTAACATGCGTAATGAAAATTAGTCTATACACGGCCAATCAGTATTCAGCCTAGTGGGATTGCCTTGACAATGCGCAAACCAAATAACCTCCCCTAAGACAGCAACGTGAGTTATGCCAAAAAGATGGCTTTTTCATTGTGCCAACAATTTCAAGTTAGTTTATTCCATTTCGATGGTACAAAGAATGCTTTTCTTATACTACTCTGTTGGAAAGGAGCTTCAACTTTAGGTGACACGACAAAGTCACTCATGATCTGGGCGCAAGACAACACTAAGTTGGAATTTTTTTTTAATACGACGGAAGTAATTTTGAATAAGATTTGGCAATGCTGAAGAGTCAGATTGACCCATCGAACCTCCTTTGGTAAGCCAATAAGCAAGCGATTGACAGAATGATCGTGATGCCCTCAATTGTTATGACAGATCTTAGAGCAGTGATAAATTCATTTAGTCACCAGTTTTGTTTTCAAAAATACAAATGTCACTTATTTCCACGTATGCTTTGACCGCAATCCTTCATAATACTCAATTATGAATTGATTCTCTTAGCTAGTGGGACTAGCAAATGAAATTCTCCTGCCCTCCAAATTGGGTCCAGGACAGTGACATGCAGACTAGTGAATGGAACACTTCAGGACTCATGATTCGGCCTTTACGCGGCTATATTCTGGCCGTCCAGACTAATAGCTTACTTCGGATGGCGAGTCAGCGGCAGTACGGAACGATATGCAAGAAACCTTGGGGAGCGTTGTGAAGAATACTAACGTTTGAATGGATCGGCCAATTACCATGTCAAAAAGGCTTATAAGATAGGCTGAACTTTGAGAATTACTTCAACCGCAAATTGCGACTGACGGGTGTCAGTGATGGGTGTAGGTCTAAGAGGTGATGCATATACCTAGGGGTGACAAGGGGTTAAGAATAACCCAGATGGTACTAAACCAACAACAAGTAGCAAGTGAGTTAATGGGGTTTTCGGTAATGAAAGCACAAATCAACGTCAGACTTCCCCAAATGTGTTTATTCGTTGAAGAAATCACTATTATCCAACTGAACACAGGCCTGGAAGCTCCATTTTTATGAAGTCAATAAAACGCAGTCCTAACCACCTCCGTTTATACCTCACTTTTATTGCCTAATTGTCTATATTATCTCGCCTGTGATCATGCAGGCATCTAATGCTAGTGTCAGAAAGGGGCAATAATGGCAGGAAATCTGGGGGATAGAGACGTAGTCAAAGAAGCGTACCCATCCCAACTCAAATTGTTTCTTCCCACTGATCAACTGGTTTTATGCATTCCTCAGTTTTAAGGTGTATCGAGTTACACCATATTGAGAAGGTAGATCTAACCTCCAATTTTCATGTGATCGCCATCTAGTAAACAAATGTCTACAGTTTACCACACAAATGAACACCAAGCATAGATGGTCCTGTTCTGTGAATGAAGTGGTGGTGTGGTGCCAAATTGCGACGTGGACAGTAAGTGCATGGCTTGGATAGGCGTTCGTTCAGACAGCACATGTTTCACTCCACAACCACACAAGCAGTCTAGTATCCTTCAGTTTGTAAGAAGTGTGTGAATGTGAACTTGACATTCCTTGAAGTCTATTGCGTGGCAGTTGAGTGAATCTCATTTGTTTGCTACTACTACTACTACCACCACCACCACCACCACCACTTTTCTTTCCATTTGATGCGATTGTGGATCAATCGTTCCACACCTCACTTCAAGCTTAGTCGGAGGTTTGTCTTGACACGCTGACCTCGAAGTAACGAGGTGATTACGGTCATCACTTGGGTGCATGGAGGGGCTTGCTCAATGTGTTGCATCACCACTTCATTCTAGATGCTACATGTCGCTGTCGCACATCACACACACACACACACACGCACACACCACATTCCATGTCTTCCACACATTTGACGAGAAGCTACTGCTACTGCTGCTGCCGCTGCTGCTGCTGTTGAGACAAGCTCAAATCAAGTGCAACACTCATCACATTCATTCAACCGACATTTCGCGCTGCGAGAGTGGAGTCAAAGTGGTAGGAAAGTAGTAGAGGACACAGCAAATGGTACCAGTACCGATGAACAACTGGTGAACCTATTTACATGAATGCTTAATGCAGTTTTACAGGCCATTGGATGGCGGTAGTATTGGATGATGCGTAGCGTTTCATCCGGACGTTGCTATTAAAAGTAGGAAATGCGACTAAAATGCAAATGATGAAACGATGTTTCACCATCTTCAGTAGCCTTTTTGTTTCTTTATTTATTCACGCAGAATTGACAAGGCAGTCTTTCGAAACACCACGTCATTTTTGGCCCCCATGATCACATCAGCATGTGCAGACAGCGGAACACAAATGTACACGTACACACGTGTGGTGCATTAGAAGTTTTTAATTTATTCAAAAGGAGGACCTTGAATCTTAAAAAATGTGTGCGGTCTTTCGAAGTGTCTACCATGTCATTTGGTAAAATGTGCCATTTCGAGGGCATGTTTTCGCACAAATAATAAGAAAAAGGGGCGATCGGGTGATCGAGCGATCAAGCGGGTGGCCAAGGCGTGAAGTAACGCGGGCGTCAGCTCTGTGAACTTGACTTCAAGAGAAAAAAGGGGGTGCGGAGGTGGGAGAGAAACGTGAAACGTTCACCAGTGATTAATGCGTGCGAGAAGTGTAGACGCATTGCATTATTCAAATCGGACCACCAACTGTGTAAAACATACAGCTACACCTTGTATCACAATTATTTACACAATTTGCCCCAAACATTGACTTTTCCTTAAATTCCACGTTAAAAATTATGCGGTCCTGGAGCTTCCTCCTCACGAAAATGAGAATCATTCTTAGCATTCTTGATTAGTTGCCTTAATGGTTCCTGGTCTCTACCTAAAATTTTGCACAGGCAGATGGATTTCGGGCCAAAGCAAAGTTCTTTTCGAATGAAAATGTTCTACAGAACCACAAAGATGTGAAAATGCCTAAATCAGCCCAGCTGTGAACCAAAATGCGGGCTACAGACGATTGTAACAATCATAGGGAACAAAGAAATGGACGTGTTTGCTACCAGTTTCATGTATTAGTGACACTCCCAACTTTCCCACCTAACTCCGGAGTCACAAGCATATTCCATTTACCTGTTGCCATTGTACGACATCTGATTGCACCAAACTATACTGCAAACGGAGTATTCGCGTGCTGCTCGTGATCTGGGAACAATTACCGTCCTCGAAGGCCGGGTCTGATAACAACTGTGTTGACTAGGCGTCTAACAGAAAAATACTGATATGCAACTTTGTGCAACGAACCATGAATTATTAAAGAATGGGCAGCATGAGGGATCCGGAATGCTTTTATATTAATATGCTTGGCAACCGGACACAAATACGTACCAAATGGACAGGATTTGCTATTTTGTGTGCTGAAACACGAGACCTTCCAGTCGCCCGTGAACCGGCCTCTACCCCAGTGACATGTAGTTCAGTTGCACAAACACAGGAGAATAACTCAGACACTACGGATTATTATTAACGCTGAATCGATCACTTCAAGGGTGAATACTCCCTTCAAAAAGCGGACACGACAACTTCACCTCGACTGGGCCGAGTAGCCCAACATTTGGCTAATTTTACCACCCATGTTAGATGGGGTTTTGTAAAAAGTCATGTAAAACGTCTATTTTCACACGTAAACAAATACTAGAGACAAGCCACCTACACCACAAACAAGCAAAGCAAAATCAGTTAAGACTATGTCTGTTTAGCGATGGGTGATTAGAGACACCGGACAGAACTTACTGCGACTGCCGTATCGCTGGGCGTAGTGGGGTGACGCTAGAAATGAAGGATTCATAAAAGGTTGATAAAAAAAGTCAAGTTCAATTCCCCGAAAAAGAAACCTGCAGCCTTGACCACCTCTCGACCGCAGTTCAACACAGAGGCATAGAGCAGAGGTGGAGCTATGTGGGATCTTTTTGCATGATTTTCCAGTTCAATGGCGGTTTCCAAGTCTAGGCTTCTGAAAGTTATCTGGGCTTATTTTGCGCCCCCATTTATGATCGAATTTAAACAAAAAGAAGTGCTGGTCAACCAAACTATAACCATTCCGCCTCACTTTTTAGGAAAAAGAGGGCAGGACTTACTTGCTTAACTCTGTGAGACATATTGGTGCGCCGAATTCGGTTGAGAGATTCCAAGAAGGTGATGAATTTGTCACAAATTTTTTCGTATCCAATCGACGCCAACGGAGTCTCGTAAACATCGCAACGCACCCTCTTTCCTTTGGCCTTTGCCCTAGAAGGTACTTGGTTGTGAGGAAGTAAGCAAACATCTCAAGAATTTTAAAGCTCTTTTTTCTCCTCTCTCTTCCTCCAAATGTGCTTTAGGAACTATCTGTTTATTGATGCAGTCAGGGTGATATAACGGTCTCTACATCCTTCTGTGTTCATAAAAACCATTTTTGGTCTCTCGTTCCTCACAATGCCTTCGGAGGTAACTCGGACGTTTTTACGCATCACAAAGGTTATCACTTCCACTGATGCTTTAAATAAAAAACTACAGCAAAACTTGCCCAGTTTGCTGTGAAGAACAAATTTGTGGAGACTCAACAATGCAGTCCGTCGGCAGAGAAACAGACCATGATTTGAATTCTCCACCAAGCAAAGTGAAGCATAAAAATAGGAAACTTTTCGCGCAGTACGGCTTGGCAGAAAAGCCTGATAATCAGATGAGGAGAATTAAAGTCCCAACGGAATGGGAAGGATAAATGAAATCATAGGAGAAGGTAGAAGAGGCACTTTTCAAAAGAGACCCATTCATTGTAAAACAACCACTACGTAACCGACTGACTCCATCGTAACTCATCAGCGTTGGATTTAGGTTCACAAGTTTTATTAAATGCGATGACGGTTTGAAGTATGCGATTTATCACTGCGAGCATTGAGGATGACGTCGATATTAAGGCGGTGAGAAAGTAGCAAAGCGATATTAGCTATTACAGGGACATTTTGTTCTTCCGCCATTCATCCTACATGGCACACCTCCGTCTCTAGTTCTCAAGCTGATTAACCTATTTCCATAAAGTCACTAAATAAACTAATTTGTTTTTATAACCAAAATCAAATGCCTACAAAAGGCTCCTTAGAATATTTTCCTCCCTGAAACAAATACCGTTACAAGAGATAACCTAGTTGGTATTTCTGAAAGGCAACATAAATTCTAACCCTAACCACCTCCACCTCTATCCCTATCACTAGCCAACTGGCCGTCCACTCAATCTCGCGAGTGATCACGTGTCTGTCTGAGACTAAAGCAACGAAAAGGCAAAGGTCATAATTTGCGGCTTGGAGAAGGTGTAAGACGGGGAAGAGACCAAACAGTATCTCCATTTCAGTCCATCCCAGCTTATTCCGAAGTCTGAATCCTCTCTATCAAGAAATTCCTCATACACACGCACACACTTCCCGAACACACTCCAATGGCGTTTTATAATCACATTAAAGGCTTTTAACAAGATCATTTGAAAATAGGTTGAGCCCTTGTTTAATGCATTCCAAAAAAAACCACACGAAGCAAAGAAATCCCAATTTTTTTGTTTCAGAATTCACAAATATTGACACCAATTAAGATGTGCTGGAACCGGCGTATGAGGGATGATACTTCTCACCTCCAATCGTGATGCCAAAACCGTTAATGGCTGCAAAATATAGTGATCATAGTAAAAATTCCGGCCAATCCAAAATGGACTAAGCTTTCGACGTTTGAACAACGGAGGCCTCATTCAGCATCAATAAGAGAGCATGGAAATTGCATGATTTATGGAGTTTGTCAAAAGGGATTTCGGATCATTTACCCGTGAACCTGAGCATATGATGAATATCAAATGATGTTCTCGATAGCAGCAGACAATATGATCCCGAGATTTATAGCAGTGGGCTTATGACAAGACTGAGAGGGGGATCTTGAGTCCCAGAAATGCCTTCTAGACGCACATACGCGCATACAGGATGACGGTTAGCATAAGGCGACCAAGCAAATGCTCGCCGTAAATCAACACCATACTTGACAGTTTTATGAAAGGCATAAACGAAAAGATCCCCGAGACTAACACAGCGATTAATTCGACGCATTTTGTGCCTAGGGACTGAAAATGAGACCTTTCGAAGTTGATGAACGATTATACGTGCTTTTATTACTGCTTTACCTTGAACGCCCCACGGAGACAACTCACTGAATACTGCCAACAAAATACAAAGAACAACTCAATTTGCAACAAGGTGGATTTGTATCGAGCTAGACAGATCATGTCTGAATGGAGGTCACAAGTCGTAAAGTGGGTGGGTGAAGATTCAAGTGACCTCCACGTTGAGGTCACCAACAGGAATTAGTAATGGTCACTACACCACCCTTAGTCTCAGAAGAATCGAGTATCATAAACGCTAACATACAGAGTCAACGAGACAGAGCTTCAAACATTTTGATCTTAAAAATGGACATTGCTGACTATCAAGAGTGCAAGGAATGAATATTCAATGCAGGCTAAGTCGAGTAAAATCACTTTTATTCCCACCACTTGAATAGGAAAGTTCACATTTCATGGAGGCGAGAAATGTGGTCAAATACCGTTTGGGTCAAACCTGATGACTTTAGCTAAGGGAAGCGATTAAAAGCAAAGTAGCTGTTTAGAGGTGTTGCAACACTTTGATTATTTGCTTAATTCTTCCTTTTTGGTTTCTCGAGCATATTAAGACTCCTCCTTTGTACTACAGCTGGGCGGAATGGCCTCCAGACCACGCCAGTAGCCCTCCCTCTTCCAACTCTTCTGTACGTCGGCAATACATACTCTGCCCGATCATTATGGCTGTCTTCGACTTCGGAGAAGACTCAAGGCGCTGCATTGGTGGCGGTGGAAAGCAAAACCTAGCCTAAAAGACAACCGTCCCGATTTTTATTACTGACTGCTACGCCTTAACGCGACAGAATGGGATATCCCATGGATGAACAAAATCTGTGATGATCTCTAACAGAAGGGTTGTTAATGCCGTCTACGGTCGGCTATTAACAGATGACCATGACCCATCTGGAAAAGTTCATTACGAAGCTGTTTACCGCACCTGTAGGACGCTGTTAGTAAGTGAACACGTGACATCTCCACCGCACTACTGGCTACTAGTTGGATGCAACCCAGGTAGGTAGGGCAGGGCAGCTCCGAGTGAGAACAAAGTGGCAAGGAGAAATGGACGCAATACCTTATTTCCACGAAACTAATTTGGAACCCTGTCCTTTCTTACGACTGGCGGTGGACATATGAAATAGTCAGCGCATTCTCCTTTTCCCTTAACACTGCTCCCAAACAGGGCAAAACTCCAGGTCGGGTAGGTATTAGTGATATTGCAATCAGATACCTTCTCAGTTGCGCGCAGACTCGACGAATAGGACAGTGGGTTTGTGAGTGTTTTCCTTACAATATTGACTATATTACGATGGCCGACGCCGGAGATTGACCAAGGGGAAAACCGAGGAAGACGCTCAAAGGGCGAGGGAGCTATGCACACTTGGATTGCTTGCTTGACTCTTTACCGTGGTTACGCAGGCAGTTATTGGCTCCACATTTTTTACTTCTTCCGGACAATATGACCTCCAGACTATGTCAGTAGCCCTGAGCCCTTCTGGAACGTCGGCGATACATATTTTGCTCTGGCATTATGGCTTCGTTCGACCTCAGGAAGAACTAGAGATGTGCCACAGCACCGCTTTGCTTAGATTTTCATTAGCATTTTAGCGCATACTTGTCATAACATGAAGAACTAGTAAAATTGGCGCAGTAGAATTGCTGCCGCCCTAACTGAATGGTTTGCTGCGCGACTATTTTTGGCCATCCATCATTCTGCCTCCATCCCAGTGACATGGAGCTCAGCTGTCCCTGGCTATACGCAAACTACTTACAAAATTGTAACAAAAAGAGAGGCAACGCCAAATGCCTCCCAAAATTGTAAGACACAAACAGTAACCTATCAGAAATGTTGACGGTCAGCATGAGAACGACATTAAAATTGGAGCGTAAGTCCAAGATCCTACCTTCCATTCGCCGTCCTCTTAAATTGTTACGCTTTAAAACAAATGTTGCCGCAAAGAGTGATCGGCAAACGAAACATGTTTACTGAGTAAAAGCAACTTGTCAATGGTTGTAATTTAGAGAACTTTTCATCATGACGGACTCAAGCTCACGTCGCACGATTGATTTCGGCTATCTCAATTGCCCAAACGATGAGTGAAACATAAAAGTAGTCAAAGGAAGCGCATCAAAGGTGAGGTTCAAAACCCAACAACCGCTGCATGGTAGAATGGTATTAGGTAAGCGAGAAAAGACCTCATGTAGTCTTCAATACAGCCCATCATGATAAATTTTAACTTTCGGGACCTTGCAAAATGCTATTCAGTTTAATTGCATTATGAAGCATAGATGTAGGTGCCCTCCACCACTTTTCTCGTAGATTGAATCCACCTTCACGTCATAAAATGTCGGTTAAATAAACCTGACGGGTTGTGGCTTTGATTTGAGCTTGACTGCTTTTCGAAATCGATTTCACCTCGGCTCCAAGGCAAGAGCCCATCACACTATTTGGATAGCATTGTGAGAGGATGAGGTGTGCGGCATGGTGCTCATACTTGCATTGACAAGGGAAGGGAGGTCATGTGTGTACTGATTAAACGAGTTTCACCCACTCACTCACACACAAGACAGACAATGAGCCCTCAAGGACTATCAATTTAGTAATCAGCGCTTCTTTTACTCACGTCATGGGAGCCCATCGTTGAAAGAGGAGTGCTTCCTTACTTATACGCTGGCTTGTGATGAAAAATTGCTTTCGTGCTAGCACATTCCAACATCCACCAAGCAAGGTAATATATTTTATCTGCATTACACCGCTTCAATCTCAGAATAGAACTATTCCTACTCTGCTTACCTGTAAGTGCATGGATGAGTATGTGGATTGGTATGATTAACCGCAGACGCAATAATAACAACCGATACGACTGAGGTCTATGCATTCAACACAACGCAACTGGAAGATTTTTCAGGAAAAAATTTTTACAAAACGTCGTAATGCAACGCAAGGCGTCATGCTACCACAAAATTAACCGGTGAAACAGCTTTCACCGTCCTCACCTTCAACCAATGCATCATTCCTTCTGATTCTGTACGCCCAAGAGCCAAGTGACGATCATCACCTTTTCTTGGCAGAAGCATTGAACAATTACATGGTCGTACGCGAAATTGAAAACAGATGGGGAATGAATGCGAGGAGAAAGGAGATGATCAGGACTGGCTTATTTCTTGGGTTTCTTTTGTCAAAATAAAATTCAGTGGTTAATTTATGTTACTTACGTCCTTTTAATCTCCCATGAAACACTCACCATAACCCAACTCTGCTACTCGTTTTTCTTCCTTTCAGTATCCATTATAATGAAACCGTTTCCATATCAGCACGCCCAACGAAGCCTTCAAGGGCAATTCGGACGCTACGGTGAGATATAACAGCTGTGTAAAAACTCAGCTGTCGCGGTGGCACTAGCAGGAGGGCTGAGGGTTTCACAAACTCCCCACACCCATTTTGACATGACCCATCTGGACTGCCACAGAGACTCGCCGTCTGCATTTAAACAGTTGAGGTGTCAAAAATTGCCCACTCATCGGAAATGAGGACACTAATGGCCATTTGGTCGTTCTAGTGTCTGTCGGCAGACGTGTAAGAGCCTGATGAAAGGCCCGACTTATCCAAAGTGGGAGTAGTTAAAATAAGCTTTGCACCAATGCGGTAATAGGAACACCTCTTCTTCACACCTACTGTGGATTGGCAGCGAAATACTCAGTTGAACTTTTCAGGCAAGTATATGGGCAAGATCCCTAGTTATTTATGAAATCAGTTGCCTCGCCAACGGCACTGATCACTCAGCCCTTCTGTAGGTTCGTGGCAAAGCTGCTTAGGGGATAACTCGAGAGTCACGGTGGCGGCGCGTGGGAACGAGCCAAAAAAAATTACCACCTATTGCGAAGGGAATGATTTCCTTTCTCTGATGCTTCAATGGAGGCCAATATCCAGATGGACCGTCTTTACTCAAAAGAATCTGTAAAGGCTACTGAAAGTGATATTAATTACCTAGCAATCATCTCAACTCTAGACTCAGAGCAAAGGCCAATAACAAATCAGGATCTAGAATGAATGCATCCACGGTGACCAAACTCTAAACATCTACTACCTTCTTGTATCGTAGGAAGCTTAGAACAATCCAGATAGACGACGGGGCGGCAATGGAGTAGGAATAAAAAGAAATCACTCTAATCTACATAAGCAACTATTACTAATGAAAAGCGACCCCAAGGGCAAATCCAATCCATTTATTTAAACAACAAGGTAAACCCCGAATAAAGGGTGCCGTTAATTTAAGAAAAAAGCCTTTTTCAGTAGCTCCGGAAGGCTTCCCCCCGTGGTTTGCAATCAAGGTACGATTTCTGTTCCCATGTTGTAATTTATTTTACACCACTAAACCGGGGCTCTGATATGCAACACAGAATGAACGGCCATCAAGAACAAGAACAAATCAAACCCTATGCAGTAGTCTCTGTGGTGTTTCGCAACGGTGCCAAGCCCTCCCGAACTTGAATAATAAAAAAGGTCAAAATTCCGCATACGCTTTAAAGTGTTTCCTCGGGTCATGGGCCGCAAGTTATTAGTCAAGACTGTATAATGGTTGATTTTAGTCTTGAATATGAGGTAAAATAAAAACGGATTAGCTAAAAGCTGGCCATAGAGAAGGAGAAAGGACAGCTACTGCTTTAAAACCAGCTAAATAATAAAAAGTCGCTTCTCAAATGAAGCAAAAGGCATCAACGTACTCGCGTAGACTGTCCACAAGACGCCGTGTCGTGTCCTTGAAAGCAGGCAAAATGAGGAAACGACTGCGCCAGAATTTGAGGGCCTAGGAGGCAAGAGAAAGTACATGTTAGTAGCCCTTCGAATTCGGTCTGTTTTTTTAAATTGAAATTAACCAAAAAATACCAAGATTCTGGTTTGATCATAGAAATATTTCATTTATTGCTTCTGAAATAAAGACCGGTTCCTGTTTGTCCCCATGCATGTCTGTAATACTTTGAATACTACTTGAATCTTTGTTTTGGTTTTTCGGACACTTAGGGCTGCGCATTTGTACTTCTATTGGTTGGAATGAATTCTAAGCCCCCAGTTCTTCCGTACATCGAAAATACATATTCTGCCCAAGCATTGTGACCTTCTTCGACTTCAAGGAAGACTCCAGAGGCCACACTTGTCGTAGAGGAAGGCAAATCTAATTCTGAAGGACAAATACCCCGGTTTTCGTTCCTGAAAAGTAAACATTAGTGTGGCAGAAGAGAGTTATGTACTGCGAATGGACGAATCTGTAGTAGCTCCTAACAGAAGTGTAGAAAATAACATTTACCTTCAGCAACTACCCTAGTTCCGTATTCTACAGGAATGGCAATAACAACTTAAGCGACACTAGCCGTAAACCATCCGAAAAAAATTGTTACGGAGCTGTTTACGGTACCTGCTTGAAGACGTTAATTGAGTGAATACATGGACGCCTTTGCCACCTCTCACTTGCTAGATAGAACCAAGACAGACATGGCTGGGCAGCAAAGAAGTGAGAACAAGGTAGCAAGGTAGCGCGAAACCTTATTCCTATGAAACTATGCTAGACTCCGTTTTTTGTTATGTGGCTCTTCTTTTGAGCCACATAATATGGTCAACACCTTCCTCTTTCCCTTAACAAAGATCTCAAACAAGATGAAACTCTAGGTCTAGCGGAATTGATAAGAGACCAGTGACGTTGCACGCAATCGCAATGACTGACGCGGTTGGCTAATGCTTTTGGCTATGGTGCCGGCGTCGTTGTAATGGTCGACGCGGGAATTTAATCAAGGAAAGTGCCAGGAACGACGCTCAAAGGAGAGGGGTGTCAGATAATACTTTTTCAAGGACTCTCGGGGCTCAGAGATTGTACTTCTACTAAGCGACATGGCCTCCAGAGCATTTCAGTAGCCCTCAAACATGCTCCACGTGGGCAGTGCATATTCTTTCGTCTCCAGGAGGATCTCTGCGTGCTACATGTACATATCCATATAACAAAATGCATGACAATATCAGATAAGGGAGAAA
This sequence comes from Taenia hydatigena, assembly GCA_036345935.2. Lineage (NCBI taxonomy): Eukaryota > Metazoa > Platyhelminthes > Cestoda > Cyclophyllidea > Taeniidae > Taenia > Taenia hydatigena. The sequence continues at coordinate 6,219,074 of JADWOT020000005.1, forward strand.
TGGTCAAGCTTGGCACCAGAGACAACTATAGAGTGGAGGTCCATGTGTTGACTCAGCTACTATTAACGCTTGATTAGGAGAGTTAAAAGTTGGAAGAGCATTCATACAGGTATAGGCATATTATTTTCACAAATAAGGCCTTAGAAACAGCCTGCATAGCACAGTTGCTCCTAGCTCGCCCAATATGATCAAACCCCAAAGGTTTGTTAGGAGAGCTACCAAAATACCTCCCATTACGAACATTACTTCGAAAATTAAGAAAAAAATGACATATTTTCATCATTGGAGACCCTAAGCTTCAACTTTAATTACGTTTTACTCTACTGATGTGAAAATATGTGAACCACAACAGTGAGGATGGGTAAAATTTTAGGCCTGCAAAGACTCGTAAATGTAATGCTATTTATTTAGCATAATCCGAAGAGTTTATTTATTTGATCACATAGCTTAGTCGCACACACACTGATAAATTAATTTTCGCTTGGATATACTGCGAAACACCAGAAATAGGGAATTCAGTGCACCGAACACACCCCACAATGATTGCATGAGATGAACCACGGATAAGACGAATTTCATCATTTGTGACTGGCTAAACGGTCGAATGGGGTAGTTCGTGTACAGAAACACAATGAACCGCTGTTGCTAGATGTTATCTTGAAGACGGACTTCCGATTGGACAGTTTTTGTTCTACCATTGCAGGTCTTCCACAAACTGTCCATTTCATCCATGCTACGAGGCATCCAAAAAAAGTGTTTGTTTATTTGTACGCATCGTACCACTGTAGCAACACTTTTTGTCTCAATTGTGAAGACCACAAGGCGGAAGTTTGAGGTGTGAAAATGCCGTTAAGTCGCTTGTGCGTCCCTTGCTCTCTGCACGGACAGTGAAGTACGCAAACCTAGAATGCTCTAAAGGCAACCTCAAATGTGGTGGGATATACACAAGACCATGTCTTCCTTGTCCTTCCATCATTAATGTTTGAAAAAGTGGCTTGAGTTCAGAACAAGCTGTCGATGCTACGCGAGGAAACGCGGGTTGAAAAGGAATGTCATTGAAGGCACGTCGACTTATGACAAAAGCTCCGATCTCAACTTCCCTACTATGAAAAGCAATAGGACGAGAACACGAGAGAACAAATAGAAATCATTCCTAAAATAGGCTAATGCCCCTCCAAGTTGTAAGGACCCGAATATAAATTTAATAGTATTGGATTGACAAAAGGTCAAGAATGAGCCGAATTAGTAGAGAGCTCCATGAAACCACTTTACACCCTTTATTCCTTTCTATAACTTTAGAGTGTGAGCAAATGGCCCCACAACGAGTGATTGATGCGTGAAATGCGTTTGTTGTGGGAGATATTCCCCATGATCCAGACTGTAAACAGAATGTTCCAAATGGAGACTCATCAAAAACTAAGATAACATTAATGCTACCAGATTCAGGAGTTCAAGAGATCACGTCTTGACCCTTGCTTCTGCCCCTTCAGTGGGTTGCTAATCACCCTAGTACTGCTCCGATCCCCGATGCAGTAAAGGCGCTGGGAGGCGAAGAAATTCATCTGATACCCTACCAGGTATAATTCACATAAAGAGGAAGTCATGACAAATGCTAAACTAAATGGGTGCACATGCAGATAATCATGGCGTGAAAAAAGACATGGTGTTTTGAAAAGCTCCCTTGTCAATTCTTCGTGAATAGATTCTTCCTACTTTTAATAGCAATGTCCGGGTGAAACGCTACGCATCATCCGATACTACCGCCATCCAATGGCCTGTAAAACTGCATTAAGCATTCATGTAAATAGGTCCACCAGTTGTTCATTGGTACCGGTACCATTTGCTGTACCCTCCACTACTTTCCTACCACTTTGACTCCACTCTCGCAGCGCAAAATGTCGGTTGAATGAATGTGATGAGTGTTGCACTTGATTTGAACTTGCCTCAACAGCAGCAGCAGCAGTAGCGGCAGCTTCTCGTCAAATGTGTGGAAGACATGGAATGTGGTGTGTGTGCGTGTGTGTGTGTGTGTGTGTGATGTGCGACAGCGACATGTAGCGGCTAGAATGAAGTGGTGATGCAACACATTGAGCAAGACCCTCCATACACTCAAGTGATGACCGTAATCACTTCGTTACTTCGAGGTCAGAGTGTTAAGACGAACCTCCGACTAAGCTTGAAGTGAGGTGTGGAACGATTGATCCACAATCGCATCAAATGGGAAAGAAAAGTGGTGGTGGTGGTGGCGGTGTTAGTAGTAGTGGTGGTAGTAGTAGTAGAATGCAGTAAACAAATGAGATTCACTCAACCGCCGCGCAATAGACTTCAAGGAATGTCAAGTTCACATTCACACACTTCACTTGTGTAGTGAAACATATGTTGTCTGACCGAACGCCTATCCAAGCCATGCACTTACTCTCCACGTCGTAATTTGGCACCAAACCGCTTCATCCACAGAACAGGACTATGTCTACTTCATGACCTAATTTATTATTATCAAAGATTTAATTAATAGAGTCAAGGCGATACTCACCACTAAGATCGGCCCGAAAGTGATTAAGGAAAACTTTTATGAGAAACAGCCAAGAATAGCCGATTAGTAGGAAGAGAGCCTTATTCGTCCGCCCAAATGATATCGAAGGAGATACAAGTGAGAAGCCTTGCACTTCAAGATCGGTGGGAGATACTGCCTCATTCCCCTTCTCCCTATTATTCCCTCGGTGATATTTTGCTGAGCTCAAAACTATGATCATCCCATGATCAAATCCTTCTTTAAAAGATAATGCCATTTCTGAAAAACCCTTGTGCTGTAAGAAAGTTGGTTTATTCCAGAGGGACGGGAAGAAATTGAGAAGGAGAAAATATACCAGCAGTTACGAGAAAAGCAAATTACTCAAGAAATGAGCTCATTGTAGAACACTAATAAAGTAGATTTACTTGCAAAGGGCGCTCGGCTCAGGTGATGCACTTGCTGTGAAGCATCGTCCAATTCTCCGCTTCCTCAGGTTCTCGGTGCTAGCGACACTTTAAGAACATCTTTAGGGGTAACTTAGGTGCTGTGTTGATGCAGTTGGAGATAATTTGCAATAGTGAATGAAATACATTTGTTTACTACAACAACAGGAGGTGTATTAAGGCACTACTATCGCTTATATTTTTCAGTAAATTTCATCTCAAGCAAAGAAACCGGCACATCGGTGTTGGCGAATGCAGTACTGCGGTTCCTAGCTTTGTATCGTTAAGGATTTAAGGCACAAGGGGAGGGACTAATGAAAGTCAACAATCTCCAGAAATAGGAGCACGCACATGCATACAAACACACCCGGAGGTATCTCTTCTCCATTTGCTACTTGCCCTTTTTGGTGTAAGGGAGCTTTTGCATTGCATTTGGGCGGGCTTTAAGATGCACACGCAGGACACACACACCGATAGAAGGTGAAGGGTGGGAGAGCGTTGCAAAAAGAAGGAAAGGAGATTAAGCAGAGACGACAAACTCCGTGTTTAACTAGGGTTCTTTGAATATTCACAAGTCCTGTTGAAGGTACTTAACCTGGATCGAATTAACATGAAGAACTTCAGTAAAAGGAAGCCTTGTGAGAGGAATGAGGATTGCGTCTCTAGATAAAGGGATTCTTTTTAGGGAATGGAGGGACTTGCTATTGTAAGCTATCACAGAACAGAGATGAAACCTTTTTGATGTTTGCTTCTGTGAGTACCCGAGAGTAGAGGATTAAGATGATTCAAAAAATTTGTTGACAATCACATCAGTTTTAAACGTTCCATGATTAAAGGAAGCACTCTCTACAGCAGAAGTGAAGCTATAGTTTTGGGGTCAAGTTTCAATTTAACAAGGAACCAAATAATTGGGCTGGTGCGTAAGTGCTTGGATATAGCCTCACGCCAACTTACTAAGAAGCTTTTGGATAACTAATTCTAAGGAATGCGATTGGCATTTAAAAGGTAAAATGGGAAGACTTGGCAGATACAGCAGTGAAACTGGCGAGATGCCCAAGCCCCCACCTATGTGAACTTTACACCTATTTCACGGTTCATTGTCTTTCATTTGAATACCGTTGTGATGGCTGGGTTGAACGATCAGCTAATTGAAAAACCAAGGGAGACAGTCGGGGAAAAGACAAGACTGGTAAAGCAATGTAAAATGTGCATTCAAGACCACTCATGACATTCATGCATCGATGGCACGGAGCTGTGTTAATAATCTCCCAGCCCTTCCATGGGTAGATAAGAAATCCAGTCCCATATAACGTCTTCACTGACTTCTCCAAATAGATTTAAATTCATTCTAGCAGGTTTACCTCTACGAGGTCACCTATCAGAATGACTTAAGACGTTCTTAAAAGCACTTTTTTCGAACCGACACGTCGGACTGAATAAGATAAGGTGCATACATCACACAGAATCGTAAAACACACACCGATCACAGATGTGTAGGTGGAAAACGCACTTGCACACATCACTCTGAGTGTCCACAGGACTGGTGCCCACACACAGACACACATATTGAAGCAGGAGAAATACCGTCCTCGGGATTTCATTGCAATTAGGAAAATTAAGATATTTGGCAAACAACGACTGAAAGCCTACTTGATCTCCTATGAACTTGTACCACCCAAATTACCTTTGGCAAACGATCTAAAAAGTCTTGGTGTACGTGTATAAAAGGACTGACAAAAGAAGCGAATAAATTACGTGAGCAGAGCTCTACTCCTTGTCTGGCATTTGAGATGGGGTAGTTTTCAAAGGCTGACGCGACTTCAACGTCCTTGGGATTGTAGGCTCCTTCTGTGAGTCAATGATTGAAATGCAACCCATCCCGAGATCATGTTCATGATCCTGAGAAACTAGTTTCGAGATAACTTTATTGTCAACTAGCAACCAAGGTGACATGAACAGAGCGCAACGAATTACGAGAAGTCCGGTTATGCGAATTTCTCTTCGCTATAAAGCAATGAAATCTAAACTTCAATAGTGTTTAATGTATAGGATAAAATATTTGCATTTATTCATGTTCCATGCCCTGTTGTATCACTTAAGGATTCAAATTCTTGAAAAAGTGATACGTCACACGTCCTGGTCTTGGTTCACGTCTTCCAAGTGACATGAGGCTGGCACGAGTTTAAGAATACCTACCAACAATGATTAGTCTTTGGCTAGCTAGGTAAATCATGCACTTCACAATCTTAAAAAAGCCTACCATACCATACACATAATTTGGTAATAAGGAAGCCTTTCGAAATAACAAATAAAATTCAGTTCAAATAAGAGAACTGCAAACCATCTGGACATATTCAATTGAAAATAAACAGAAATGCAGAGTTGAGGGAAAGAACTATCATCCCTTTCTTCAATTCTGCGCGCAGTTCGGGGTGCTGGTCAAGAAAAAGCTCTGGCGGCAACGCATCCGCCTTGAAAATAATCTCCGATTCTGGCTTGGATCAAATAAAGAATCGCCTTTTTTTCCACCTTCCAAGCATAAGCATTGCCCGCTATCAATCTCAACTCCAGAATCTGTCAAAGGCGTCTTAATGACTTTGAAATGCATGCTAAATGGAATATCGTTTGCATATTTGTGTAATTAGTAGCTAGTTTTGGTATGTAAACCATCAAGTTGCACAAAGAAGCATGCATCTAACCACAAGAATCACGAGATCCAGTGATCACCCATTCCAGCGCCTCATCGCCACCAAACCAGTAAAGGTCACCGACTAGGGTATTAGTCTTGGTTGAGAGGGGCGGTAGAAGACCTTTTCCATCCGAGGCCTCAATACTGACCTTTAAAACGGCCTATTAATTCCCCAACGCTAAAAGGAGAAATTCAACCTCACTCTCTCTCTCTCTCTCCTTTAACCCCTCCCTCCCAAAGTAATTTAAATTTATCTGGTTGACGTCAGGAGTGTAAGGTAATTGAATGGGTGTTGATGCACGTGCACTCATTTTCTGCAACCACATTAACTGCGTAAATTGGCTAGACCAGTTCAGCCACCCACATTGACTATCATCGCCTCAATGGGATTTCGCGATCCTTCTAATTCCTCTAATTTCGCTATCGAATATGCTGCCTTCGTCCTGAAATGCAAATCATCAATCGTTGTGGATGTCTTGCAAAGTGGGAAGAGAGAGGATGCAACTTCACTCATTGCATGCAACAAATCTCGAGTGTGGAAATCCTCTCTCATTAGAGAGTCATATTGCTCAAAGGAGTGATCTTCTCAGTTCGATTTCACGAACACTTTATGGTAGGACAGGCGCCCCTCTTGGCAACATCTGTTGTTTCTGGCGTTGCCAGGGGTATGTCCATTGCCAGAACACAGGACATGTAGACTAGACCGTGTTTTTTGGCATCAAATGATCTTATCTCTCCCATGGCGGTAAAACTTGGCTTGTATTTCATTCAACAACTGCGAGAACCTGCCAACAAGGGAGGCCAATTAGCTTAACTATTCCCTTCAAAAACACAGACAACAATCCGGACTTCGAATACTTTATGATATCAATTTAGCAGAAGCAATACGTTAATTTCATCAAAAAATTTCCTTCAACAGAAGAATGGAAAGGAACTCCATAGGAAAAGGCATCTATGGATCATGTCTAAGGTCGGTCACTGAATACAGATGGGACCTAGGCCCAAAATAAACACCAGTAGGCGCTGTTTTGGTTTCTCCAACACAAAGGTAAGCGGATTCTATCCTTACTGAGAGGTATCAGTCTGGAGGTGGGAACAAAAGCAGGGCGGCATGACACGGCGCGTCGGATTATCAAGCATGGCAAAGGATTTATAATTACGCGATTGGCCAAGAAGCACGTTTAAAATAACGCCTCGTCTCGCTTGGCGACCGGCGACCAGAGGTGAAAAAAATATGCGCCGGTAAAAATAACATCCTTTCAACGAGCCTTTGTTGCAACAAAAAAGGACCAGCCGGGGAAAAAATTGCCTGCTTTGGAGATTGAACGCAATGTAGGCCGGTGAAAATGATACAGGAAGTGTGCAAATGAGCCATCAACTATGACACTCCCCATTCTGAGTGAGTAAACAGTTGAAAATGTTTTGAATAAGGAACACACTGCGGTGTTGGCAATTAAAACAGACTACGGCCAAGTCAAGAGGTTAGTTATCGGGCGAACAAATAACATGGCGCGGTTTTCGGTGCAGCTGGATCCAATGACTTACAACTTTTGGGCCTTTTCAGTGCTTTCAACCGTTCTGCAGTATACACATCCACCATTATGTCGATACGCTGCACTCTCCTCTCCACCTTTCCCTTATTCTAAACGCATTCTCATACCAGTTAATAACAGCTAAATAAACCTGATGGTGGTGATTCCAGCTTGCTTCTATTATGAAATCACTTCAGCTCGATTCCAACACTGTGAGTGCAATGCTTTTTTGTTTTAACTACCGGTTTTGGCCAGGATCAGCAGCTCATTCCACTTTGTCTGTTGGATATATATATTCTGCCCTGGCATTTTGCCTTCTTTTGCCTTCAAAGGGGGCCTCGGGACGCTACAGTGGGAGCCTCTCACCCTACATTTCTTAGCATTGCGAGATGAGGTGTTCGGTAAGCGGTACATGATACGAGGTGCGAGACCAACAGAACACACGATTCCACCTGGCTTTGGTGATTAATTAAGTTGAGAAGGGAAAATTCATTGTTTCTCATTCTTCATCATCATCCAAAATAACGTGTCACCGGCAAAACGTTAATTCGAGACTCACGTGCTTCAGGGTAGGCCTTGAAACTAGCTGTTTGCATCTACATTAGCTCTTCAAGTAGTGGGAGCCAAGAAAGTGGGTGCCACAGATGACAGGCAATAAGGCCCAAGGTGTGCGAATTTGGCGTTCTTCACTTCTTCCAGGCACTTTAGTGGAGACTCGCTGCCGGAAAAGGGGTTTCACCGATGGACTTGGGATGAGAAATTGCTTTTGTGCTGGTGCATTCTAACAATTGCCAAGGTACCCAACATATCACACCTCGACGGCACCATTTTATCCTCACATCAGGTTCTCGCCTACTCTTCAAGCCAGTTGGTGTGCAAGTGCATATGTATTTGTGTGGTAGATGGTAGATGCAAGCGATCACTTAACCTTTTCATTTGATAAAGTCCAAACAGCCACTGCATGCTGAGGGCTATACATTCAACACAACGCCGATTGAAGGTTTGGGAGAAAAACTTCGCCTTTAAAAACAGGTAGGGACAAAGTCCTCCACCACTTTCTTACGAGTCAGCACATCAGAGGACATGACAACGCAACATTCCGTACCTTAATACTGCATACCGTCGCAAAACTTACCATTATGAAGACTTTGATCTTAGGGTGAGTCAGATTGGTGCCAGGGGGAGATACTGCCTCACCCCTTAGCGGCCTTGCCCTCCACACTGCGATAGTATCAGACAGTCACGTGGTCATGTGACGTGTTGAGACACCTTACCCTATGTCCTGCTGTAAAAAGCTTACAGATTTGAATGGTAGTTTATATTTATACGCCTTTTGTGATCTGCTAAATAGTGATAGGAAAAAACCTGTTCATTATTTAGGGCCACCTGCCTTTACTGCATCAATTTGTAAAGGTCATTGAAATCCTATTTACTTTTGGCGTCTGCTCTAATTATCACCTTGAATGCAACAGTCGGGATTACAAATCCAAAAATTCCTCGATCAAAATGACAAAAACGATTAATAATGAGTGTAACATGACCACTTGATACCTCCACTTTGTAACAAGTGAAAAAACGTCAGGACATAATTCCGTAGAATTACTTTAAATAGCATACTTGGCTTAGTAGATTTTGCTTTGAAGTGTGGCTGGAGTGGAACAAAGGCTGATCTTAAACAACATTTAACAAGTAAACCATTCCAAGATAAGTGCTCATTAAAAACTTTAAAACTTGATTCATTGAATTTCACGAGATGTGGCACCATCGTTAGACTCAGGAATCCTCTCGTTACGACCATAAGTGATCGCAGAAGCCCCGCCACCATTTTAATAACTTCACTCAATTACTGTTGTGACATTCAAAATAAGGCTGATCTCCTCCGATTTACCACTCACAATGGGGTGGGGAGTACAAGGTTCGTTTTACACGCTCTATGCTTCTAATCTTGGAATTGTCCCATACGCATCGTCCCCAGAGCAGATTATACGGGGAAAGGTGATTGAACTCACCGAGACAATTTCGTAAGACTCGTTCACCCCTTGAGTTGCCACCAGATTGTCCAGATAGCTCCAATTGAAGGCCCACACCAAGCGATTCATGAAGGTTATCTCCAGTGGGTGATAGGTCAAACCATCCGGCACTTGCAGCACGTAACGATATGTGGTTGCATAGTTCTCTATTTTCTGTGCACGCCTGAAAAGTGGAAGAAAATGACATAATATGAACGTACATCAAACTGGGGAAATTTCTGCCTCCATACAGTTAGAAACAAAATGCACGTCAGTAAGACTTGCGTGGGAAATTCACAACTAAGGAAGAAAAAACGAATATTTAAAAGGTTATGAGTGATTTCAATAACGATGTTTTATCAAGCTCATTAATTGCAGCATCAGTAGAAATGATTTTTTTGTGATGTCATTTCATGGGAAAAAGTACTCATTCCGATGGTGGAAATGAGTCAGTCGTCAATCTCACTTGATTAACGTATTGATAAGTGATTTTGTTAAGACAAACGAACATGCGACCTCATCAGGTTATTTTAGAAGCGGATTATTCACGTCTATCAGCAGTGCGAACGAAAAAAATGCAGCCGCATCCGATTGCAGTACTAACTCCACTCTCATTGGCCACAGTGAGACATTGGTTTTGGATCTATTTCTTTTTAAAAATTTCATAAAATGTTGCACAGGCAATGCAGCGCAATTCGAAGTCGGCTGCGAGGACCACTCTTCGCATATTTTGATTTTATTGGTTAAAAAATGATTTCGTGGAGTTTGGTCCAACGACTTATAACTATTAGGCACTAGTCAAATCCTTTTCATTGCTTCCACTTATTTCACAACACACACACACCAGTATTTCGATACACCACACTCTCCTCTCTTCTCTCCATCCTTCCTTCCTTCCTTTTTCTAAACTCATCCCCACATCTGTTGACTGGTGAATAGACCTGATGGTGGTGATTAAATCCTACCCCCGTTGTCAAACTATTTCAATTTGACTCCAAGAATGAGGAAGCCTTCCACGCTCTTTGCATGGCAAGCGGTATGCGGTACAGGGTATGAGGAAGGCACAATTCCATTTAACTGTGGTGATCAACCACTATCTTAAGGACCAGCATTCGGTACTCTCCACTCCTTTTATCCACTTTATGAGGGCTCACCGTTGGGAAAGAAGTGTTTCCACACCTACTTTTATACTGGCGCATTCCAACACCTGCCAAACGAACTAGCAACGCACCTCCACGGCACCACTTTATCCTCCCAATGGGGCCCTTCTCACTCTGCCTGCCTGGCGATGAGTGTCTGTGGACGCGTGAAAACACCGTCTACCTGTCTGTACAAAGCATCATAATGCGAAAAGTTGCACATTAAAATGGAGTAGAATAGATTGAGATGAGATGGAGCGTGATGGAGTGGAAAGAAAATACTCCCATTATCCCCTTCTTTGAATCTAAATTTTCTTATCTTCATCATCCAATGTATTCTTCCAAGCACTAAGTGATGATCACCGACTACGTGATCACACGAAAAAACTGAAGTGACAAATGAGCAGTAAAGGCGACATAAGTCCAAGTGGTCGGAGCTAGGCATTATTTTGGCTTTCCGAGGCAGCATCTTTCAAGAATGTGAAATTGAAGGGTGCCTTTTTTCCCAATAATTACTTCAAGTATGTGATTAAATCAGGCATGTTTGCGCATAAAATCCCGTCTTATGGAGGAGAAGGAGAATCGCCTGAAAACATTTGAATTGAAAATCCCAATTCTTAATTGGAATTCGAAATCAACTTATTTTGGCTACTAACCAAAAAAGTGCGACATGAAAAAGCAGAAAATACTTGGCCTGATATTTGGTGATGGTGATGGTCTCATCAGGTTGAAGTGTCACCGAGTGGAATAGAGATCCCATGGTCAGTCGGTAGTTTTTTGATTCCTAAAAAAAAACCAAAATGGGCATTTCCGAAAAAAACATTTATGAGTACATTTAAACTGAATCGAAAAATAGTAAGAGCGATTATCCCACTTAATGCCACTGTCTTAGACACACTGAGATGGGCATTCCGAAACGACCAATGAAATTGTTATTGGTGCAGAATGGTTTATAGATTTCAGACTCCGTTCATAACCTTTATTCTGCCAGTTGATAGGCTCCTTTGCCATTTTGTAGGAAAGTTGTCTTTAGACTTGCTTGCCATGGGGTGTCGTTGGGAGATAACTCGGACGCAGCGATGGAAGAAATATTGCCGCTTCAGGCGGTGCATGAAAAAAGTCATCCGTCTAACCACACAAGTCGGTTAATACGGAAAAAATGGCATCCAGTTTGGATGGCCGAATGTGAGGAAGATCATAGAGAATGTTGCGGTTGGCAACGATGAAGATTAGTCACAGGAAATGTTCGAAGGACAATGCTCAAAACATAATGGAGGCCATGTATCAGCTCTAATAGTTCATGTTGCTGTACTATTTATACTGTCTTCCAATCATTCAGCACCTTCAGAGGAAACCTGAACACCACAAACCCGTGGGAAGTTCAATTTGTCTGAATTAAGCAAAAGTGAGATCGTGAGAAATGAGTCCGAAATAAAACTGAGGCGGACTTAGGCGAACAAAGAAAAGCCAACTTTCAGGACAATAAGCTGTTCCATGATCAGACATCAGTGTTTGTGTGGCTCAAAATGCTTGAGGGAGACCTTTACGGCCGATTAACTAAAAGGCCAAAGATTAATTAGCAAATAGCGATTATATTTGCCTTCGAATTGAAGTAAGTTGTTCTGTTTCATTTGACAACACATCAACGCCTATTGATACACACATCTATTAGAGCCAAAAATGGAAGCCATTTTCGGCTCAAGGTGAATATGTGAATTGTCAGCTCCACTTTGAGAAACAGCTTTCACATAAGAGCCAAGGCATTCCAACAAACTGATAAATGAGGTGATGTAAATAGGTGGTTTTTTTTCACGAATGAGTATGGCCTTGACTGAATGGGGAGTGTAAGTACCACACTGTTTAGTAGCATCGACTATTGTGAAATTAAGTGTCGCATTTCTGTGAGAAAAAGCCATGACAATACTCTTCTTCCACCGTCACTCACAGTTTCATTCGGATCACACTTCGACCTCATCTCGCCTGGGAACTTTTGAAGAAGCAGAAAAACGGTTATAACCTGAATTCAATAAATGGATGTAAACAATGACAGAAAGTTTCAGTCATCCTTTCGAAGACATTCGAAGCACTGCGATAGCGAAAAGAGTGTTGGAAACAAGTGCATAACCGCCTATGCTCAGGTGCCAAATGGAAACTTAAATCGCCCTGTGACCTGTTCCCCGTGATCATAGGCGACTTTGGCTGGACGTTTGAAGTTCTCTCTACCCATCACACCGGTACAAGCGCTTTACAATGGAGGTCCAAATTAAACCCGAAGCTTTGTGTTCATACAAGATATGAAGAGGATAAGTTTCAGGGAAGGAAAACTGCACTTGCTTCCTTATATGTTACCCCAACCGAACCTGCAAAGCAGCTTCAGTGCTAAAAAGCAGCCTCTACCCGATTTGTTCCAAGATGTCGAGTTTGCTTCACTGCGTCACTGTATTACAATCACAGTTCTCTTGCACGATCTCGTCACAACACAGGCACTGGATGTTCACCGGATTGACCATCAAGATTGCAAGCTGGGGAGCACACGGCTGTGACCGCGACTGACACAGATACACTTTCCGTCGCCTTCCCTTTAAACGTTTGCAGCGCTTAAATTTCTTACTGATAAGTCACTGAGCGTCCCATTACTTATGTTTATCGGCTTAGGGTCTGCCGTACAAATAGACATCCGCGGATTCAGATTTAATGCATTTCTACCCGCTGCTGCAGGAAAGCACCGCTGTTGTCTGGTACCTTAGTGAACAGCGGGTAAACTGATCAACAACATAGGCGTCAGATAAAATTATTAAGTACCCCCACAGCAACATATAAAATCAGGAATACCGGTTTGATGTGGATAGCCTATGTACAAGCGAATTGTCTAGTCGTCTTCCATTTCAGAAGAACGGCCAATCCACTAGACAAGGTCAATTAAATGACCCGCTTGGACAAAATTACTAGAGCGCCTAAATTGGAATGATTGAGTATGAAGACTTTCTTACAGCCACTACCTCATAATTTGTTTAATCGTAGCAACGCAAATCATAGTTAAACATCACACCAATACACAAACCAAAACTCCACCGGTTCAAATCACCCGTTCCCAATAACATGCCTCTGATAAAAATCGTATCTACACATCGATTGACGCCTGAAAGAATTGGAATTAGTTTCTCCTGGCATAAAAAGACAAGTTGAAGCAAGTTCCGGTGGGCATGGATGATATAAGTCGCCTATAATGCTTATGTTCCTTAAGTATGCTTCGTAAGCCAGAGCCGGGAGGACAATTTCAACCTGGTATTAGAGGAGCGTGGTCGCACTCCAGAGGCCAAAACATCCTCGTCCTAGACTGTCCGGCATAGTTACCGTATATCTAGAAGCATCCAGCCTTCTACTAGTAAGGGGGGAAGGAGGGAGGAGCAGGAAAGGGAAGAACCGTCTACATCGCCACCAAGGATATTTAAATGAGATCAGTCGTCGTGTCTGATTCTACAACTTCCAAGGGTTGTACGAGATGTAACCCTGTATGAGGATGTTATCGTAGGGCTTTAGAGGGCAAAACTCCAGTCTCCTATTCTATATTTGGCATTTTGAATAGCGCGTAAAATGACCACTCAAAGTCAGCAAGAACGTCACCTGTGTAGTGATACGCAGATTTATGGTAGTTATGTAACGATTCTCTTTCATTGTGCAGTTGAGTAAATTGTAATTTTCCCTAACTTAGCTAAAGAATCATAAGTGATAAGAGGATAAGACATTATCGGACAATTAAGGGAACTAAATCAACTATCGTTCGGAGATTTCGACAAATTTATGGTTCCCGGAGGTGAATGTAGTGATGAACTGACCAAAAACCCCATCAATTGTTTCAAATTGGGCGGAATGAAAATTTACAAACGAGCTTTTATTAATAAGCACTGGTACGTCAGGAATACAAAAATCCGGTGCTGAAAGGCTCCCACCAATAGTAATGAAGGAATGGAAGGGAGAATGGCCTCAGTGCGAGAATAAAGAACGATAGGTCAGACCATTCTATTTAGTTCCTTTAAATTTTAGGCTATTTTATTTCAATGAATGCCTTATATTTCATAAAATATCAAATTACTAATCTCTGAAAGTCCCCATACCTTTATAATGACGTTGAAACCTGTGAAGAAAACCGGTGTGATGCTTTAATTGCTTGTTTAGCTCTCGGTTTGGGCAAAGGGGCACTGGAGCCCCGTCGTTGTACCCAGTGGTGCCTTCTTTCGTCTTTGGGAAGATCTTAGGGCGTTACACCAGTTCCATCTGGTTTCAATTAAATGGTTTTATCTTCGTGCGATGAATAGAATCATATGAAATGCTTAGCATTATGGACAAAAGGTGTGCACGTGGAGCATTAATGGTTCTCTACAAGTGGATTTACTGGTCCCAAAACGGTAAGGAACGGAAAAAAAAACTCCAAAAACTAGGAACATGTTCATGAGGGACTGGTTTTCAGAAAGAAGAATAAGAATTTAAGAAGGCGCGGGAAAGCCATGTCCTAATTCATGCCAGTTCAGTGGTAAGAAAGTGATTGCCCAAGCAACTGACAAAGAAGTATAGCCCAAAAACCTTTCAATATTTGCTTCCGACATTTGGCGCGTTTTCATAAAAGTAATGAACCATGTTTGAAATGTGTGAAAATCTTTCAAAAGCCACTTGATTGTTGAAAATACGACAGGTAAAAATGGATTAAAATTCACTAAACTAATTCTATCAATTCGTTATCATGGAAAGCAATGGAATCAGGACCAGATTGACCCAAACAATCACATTCCAGCAAAACAATTCAGGATAGCAAGACTCTCCACAAATTCTTCATGATCACACCCATCAACAGTCACACATAGAGAGCAAGAACTCGTGATAAGTAGGTGAAAATGATGGGCAAATATTACGCTGCCAATCTTATGTGAGAATTCAGCACACGGTGGTGAAATCAGCTAAGCACACACACACGTGGTCCCGGCGTGAAAATGATGCACACAGTACAGGAAAAAACTGTGCCACCAGAGTTGGGGGGAACGAAAGCCTTCTGTCAAATCAGGCCCGAGGAAGGCTTTAGTGGAGGATAGTGACAGGGGGATGGGGAAACAGAGAAAGCGAGAAAGAGAAAACAAAGCTACTTCTGACTCATTTTTGTGTCTTAGCTTAGCTTCGAGGTTGCTCATCACCCTGACGCCCTAGAAGAGTATAAGCTTTGTGTCTCAGCAAATTGCCTCAGGTTGAAAACAAATGATTACTTGCAGAGATAAAGTGGCGTCGAGATGGTTACTTGATCCAGTTGTAATTTAGAATTCTCCCCACACAGAGCCAAACCGTAGGACCAGTTACGGTACTTTGCAGGTTGCCAAAACTCAATACAAAAGCAGAATTTTGGCGCAGCTTGATTCGAAGACTTACAAATAGTAGGCACTTTATCGCTTACATTCACCAGTCTATCAACTCCCTACACTTTACGAAATGCATCATCATTCCTCCCTTATTCTCAAACTATCATCACATCAGTTAATGCAAGCTGAATACACCTGATGGTGGTGATTCCAGCCTACCATCATTACGGACCCACTTCAACTCAGCGCCGGAACTGCAGAAGCCTTTAGCACTGTTTGCGTAGCGTTGGAGGAGGATGAGGTGAGGAGTACCCGATAAGTGGTAGCAGAACGCAAAACTACATCTAGTTTTAGTGTTCAAATACACAAGTTTAGGCACATCATGTTGAGGAGGCGAAATCTTCCAATGCTCATTCTTTATCATTCAAAATAAAGTGCCATTGCAGACAATGCCGATTCGAGACTCACGTGCCGACAACAAATTTCATTCAGACTTAGAGCCGAGTTGCGATACAAGTTACTGACATCTACACTTTGCCCCAAAGTTGTGGAAGCTAAGCAAATGGGTGCCAAACGCATTCATAAGCGACAGACGATGGACTCCGCTTCTTTTATCCACTTTATGGAAACTCACCGTTGGGAAAGGAGTGTTTTCTTATTCAAGTCTTGACCCAATGACGGCACTACTTCATCCTGTAGGCGTGTGGATGTGCACGTATACTGTGTTCAAGCTGGTGTGGTGTAGTAGACTGTCGATGCAATTGATCATTGTAACATCTAACTTGATGAAGTCCAAACAACCACCACGACTGAGATCTGTAGATTTTACATAAGTCAACTCAAAAGTGTGCACGGGACAAAGTCCTCTTCCACTTCCCAACGAGTCAGCACATCAGAGCACAACGCCATACAATGCAACATCCCGTACCTTACTACCTGATGCCGTCGCAAAACCTACCAGTAGGAAGTATCTCATTTTGGGATATGACGGGATGGTATGAGGGGAGAGTACCTCATCCCCATTGTCCTCCTCCTCGTCCTTATCCCCTTCATCGCGCTCATAGCCATCCTCCACACCACGTTAGCATTGGGTAGTCACATGATCACGTGATCATTCAAGAGAATAGACGGGTGGACAAATACAGTGAAAGGGGAATGTGAATGGCTCGGGCTAGGCGTATCTTAACAGAAGTGGAATTGACAGATGCGCTAGTTGTGAATGCATTACAGTTTGGAATTATAGTTATTTCAGGGAGTGAAATATTTTGAGGCACTTTTTGTGATTAGTTAACCCTTAGTATGAAGGACCCGGAGACCTATTTACTAAACTATTTCACAAATCTAACACTTGCACTTAACTCTGCCAAGATAATTCACCTGGAGAATTTCACCATCATTCCTCGCTATAATGGTAGAAAGATGAGTTCCAAGCTTTTCAATGTGCTACAACAAATCGAACACACATGCGACAATGGAGATGAAGCTGTGGTACCGGCATACCTCTCCAATCCATAGTATTTACCCTGTGAGAGAACACTTTTCTCCTTTAGCACATCATAACATCAATTTTAATGAAATCGAAATAACGGTCGGAGTGCCAGACAGAAGCGGTCCTAACAGGCTTTGAGACAAGGCTAATCACCGCTTATCCTTCATCATTTCCTATTTGAAATGTTAAAGCTTAAAACCCCTAGACCTTTCCCTTACCTATGCTAATCTTCATAAAAGTCCGAATTAAAGCGATGCATTGGTAGGTACTTTGAGAACGTTTCACAATCTGGTGAATAAAAATCGAGAATTCCTTTGCACAGACATTCAATCAGCTGTGTTTCATGGCATTATTTAACTTGACTCCATTTCTTTGCAGTTTGAGAAACTCGGATGTCAAGCCGTAGAAGGATATGAGGCTTAGAGACGAAGGACAAGAAAAAAACACATGAAACTCCCCAAAAGGGGTTTAAGAAATGGGAGGAACAAATTTGCCATTATTCAATTAACTCTACGCAAACAAGACGCTACATTGTCAGGCAGAGACATATGCGAGGGATCAATCAAATCTGGACCTTACATGGTCTTAGGGCGTCCCTAACTTCCTCTCACTTCGCCTTGAACTACCAATATGTTGAAAATTGATAAGAATTCACCCGAACACCAAGGTTTCCGTGGCTTTCAAGTCCTTTTTGAACCCATTTTTGGCAATTGCAGTTTGATGTAGTAAGTCTGCTTATAGTATGGCAGTAGAGACAAGATCCTTGACCTAGAGTAACAACTGCATGGGGCTGCTGCTTTAAAGCAAACAGAAAAAAACGTCTGGTGAAACATTCACACGCATATTACCACACTCTCAAGTGGAATCAATGAAGTGCAATGTGATTTTACAAGTCAACATGATGGCAAAGTTGTCAAACGGAGGCTGAACGATTGGCATTAGTGTTAACACATCTCTGGAAGATAATTGGCTACCATCCAAATTTGTTACTTCATAAATGGTCTAAATTTGGTTTTCCTTTCCCTTCAACTAAATGCCATCTCTGTGTGACGTGTGGGCTCAAGCAAAGAGATATGAGCGTCACGATAATGTGCCGCTGATAGTAAAAGTGTTTGTTAATAAAAACATGAAGAATGACCTATAAAAGCCAATTCAGTTAAGACCAAATATAGCCGAGTGAAGAGAAATCCGCGAGTTAGTTGGTTGGCTTACCGGTTTCACTGGATGAATAGGGAAAAAGGCAGTCTACAGAAGGCGAAATTGATGCATTAACTACATTATTGGAAGTACACCATGTCACGACACACCGTACTATATTCCACACCGCTGGAGAAGCGGAGAGATTGTTCTGCTTGTCACCCACAGCATGTGACTACCGTCTGCACCTGGCACAAGCAAAGATGCAGTGGGTATGTATAGCACTCCTGTGTGAGCAGACTTTGAATGCATCAAGTGCATAATAAGTTGGTTTGACCTCAGCCAAAGTTGCACAATTTCAGAAGACTGGTGCCAACAAAGGTATTGTCTTTAACGGTTCATAAAGTTGTCTTCTGATTGAAACTTCACTGGGCCTGACATTGGAGGAGAAATATGCCTCATTTTTAACGCTTTAACAACACCCAAATACGGTGACTCAGCACTCCTTTAACTTCAGACGGCAGAAGGTGAGACATTTAAGTGTCCATTGTGATCGCTTTCATAAACAGTAAGAAATCATAGGCATGATAGTCCTAAGACTGAGTGAATATACAGACCCAAAGTCAAGACAGTCAAAGGAAGACTATGGGTTGCGTTAGTTACACAACCAACCATGTTTACAACCACCTCTTTCCTGCCGCCCTGTGTTTTCAAGTGAACATCACACCGTTATATGCGAAAAAAATTAGTAAAAACTCTGGATGCATTTGTCATGATGCGCATGATACGCCTTTGAAATTTACAATTCGGACAAAAGATTCTCAACATGTTCAGTAGATGGAGGATGTCATGACAGTGTTGCCTATGGTGAGACTTATCTGCCTTTACGGTGGTGTCAAATCACACAAAGCAAAATTCTTGTAGTAAAGCAAGAATGTTAGCCAAAGTTGATAAGCCGCCATGTGAGAGAGTTGTTACGATAACACGAACTACGGGTCCAACTTCGTTACTACTTTCCCGGTCCCTCTATAGACGTGAAAAAAGCTAGGTCTGGGCCCGTAGACCTCGTAGTCTTTGATAAAACCTCGAGCGCCACATTGGTGACAACACGATAAGCTACTTTTGATGCTTTTACTCAGCAAATGAGGGAACAACTTTTGTCAATGTTTCCACGAGGTCATGCGTCTAAAA
Source organism: Taenia hydatigena (assembly GCA_036345935.2). Classification (NCBI taxonomy): domain Eukaryota; kingdom Metazoa; phylum Platyhelminthes; class Cestoda; order Cyclophyllidea; family Taeniidae; genus Taenia; species Taenia hydatigena. Next base: position 6,238,557 of record JADWOT020000005.1, read on the forward strand.
GTATTGGTTGGTTAGTTCTCCAAGTGTCAAGGGAAGTGAGACATCTGCTGTGGGTGGCTGGAGTCGCCCAATAAAAGCAACATCAAACAGTTGACAAATATTCCTGTCTCCACTGCCTCCACTATGGCTAATGACGCAGCGAGTTGTCCAAGCAAAGAAACTATTTGTGGAATGCCGCCAAAAACAATAAAATAGAAGATATGATAAAATCGATGTCGATGCACTAGATGAACGGCAAAGTTTGCAGCATGTTGTTCAGCCCTAGGCAATGCACCTGAAATAAATCAATCTGGACTGAAACCAGATTGTGTAAGGCTTTTCACTGGGGCTTCAATGACGATTCCCGTTACTTGTTGATAACATCTGTTTCCTCATCAACGGACAAATCCAGGCATCACGGCCTTCGTCATCAAGAATTTTCAATGGTGCACATGTACTGGAAAGAGGATGTACTAGTGCAAGGAGGAGGTGAATGAATTGGGTGGGGGTGAGAATCAGTAAATCCCAAGATGTTATGGTTGCCGCATAAGGGAGTCAGCTCGCCATAAATCAACCACACACATGAATACACATACAACCATGGCGGTTGCAACCGTGGAGGCCCTCCAAACATGAGTCATCAGGGAATGCCAGCAGCTCCCTTCATGTTCTCCGTGGCACGAACGAGTAAACCATCAAAAAAAATTAGTCAAAAGAACAGTCTTGCTCGAAATTTATAAGTGGCAGAAATGTGTGAACTGTTATAAAGCAGGAATTGAAATGTACTTTTGGAGTATCATGCCTTAAGGTTAGTGAAAAGGGTGACGACTTTTTCTCCAGCTTATGCCCTGACCTTAAAGAGTTGCCAAAAACAGTCCAATTCTTTCACTGCCATTTTAGAAGCTATTGGTTTATCTACCAAGGTCTCAGTTTGGGTCTCAAGGCTTGAATTGTTCATCAAACCAGAATCTCTCAAATCGTTTACTAGTTGACCTTTTTGGAACTCAAGGAAGAGAGATTCAGCACGCACAGTCAGTTTTCCCAATTTCACTATCCACGCATGCCTAGGGAGATCAAGTTGTGCTCCTGGAGTACATCAACGTCTCAGGATTTTCACTTATACCCACCACGGGATGTTCCTCATCTGAATGCATCTACGCTTTTCGTTTGTATCAATTAAATTAATTAGACGGGAAAAGCGTCTGGGATGTGGTAGTGGATGTTCTCCTGGTCGTGAACTTGTTAAAATCGGGTTCACTAGTCGATGAAATGCCTCATTTTATGGAGTTTCAAGCAGCTTCCGCCACTCCATCGACAAAATTTATAACACCAATTTTAGCACTGAAATCCAACATAGGATTATATTCCATGGAGTGGCAATCGAGTAAGAATAAATGGAGCCGCCGTTTTGACATGATGTTGCGGTTTTGTTCCGCCATGTAGTACTGATTCTAATGTCACTTTGTAGGGTGTTTTCTGAATATATGTTCATTGTTAAACTAGCAGTTGGCTAAATACCCAATGAGCATGACTGGGACTGACGGATAGTCGCAAGGCCAAAGTCAGGTCAAATTAAATTTGATTCCGTCTATAATACGCGGAGGCTTCAGATCCAGCACACCTAGTGATCCATTGATTTTGAAGTCACTTTAACCTCAAACATTGCATTCCAGCCTCCAATAGGGATATATTCACTGCTACAATGAAGGGAATTTACTACACTTGATGAATGATAAAAAATTTCTGGTTTGGTTAAACCACGATCACCCAATTTCAAGTTTGCCTGACTTTTCTTGGAGCCATGAGAAATATGAAGCATTGCATGCCACCTCACAGGTTTTTTTGCCAAGATCCAAGTCGAGAGTTGGTTGAAGGAGATGAGCACACCACCACCGCCAAAACGCATGCCTACTCGACCAAGAAATTGACGCTTGTTACTGAATAGGCCATTGGAAGCATGGACAACGATTGGTTAGTAGCTAACCGGCATACCTGAAAGTATCGTCCGCTTTGCTAGGCATAAGCAGAGTTTCATGCTGCTGTTGTTGAGATTGAATCGCAAAAGATTAAGAAGGAGTGGATAACGTCATACACATACAACAGCAATTATTCTACTAGAATTCATCGTAAAAGTAAATGGCGCAGTAAGCTTGGCACCAATTGCACTTTTAGCCTGTGGAAACGCGTTGTAATGCCGACTCAAAGAAAATACAGTGCCATATGCTGCTACGGAAACGACGTCGCAATTAAACGAACCGAAAACACGATGGAGGGTGTAGTAGGAGCACCAATTTTGTGACAAGCGTGCCTGCAACTCATTGATTCGAGGTTCCCTTTACTACGACGTTACTACAAACAATCGCAGAAACGGGAATGCAGCTTGGATTTGAATGCCACAAGTCATTCCGTCATTATTGCGATTTCGAAAGTGAAGAGAATAAAAAAAATAAACAGCTGAGTGGCAATTCAACAGAACATACAATTGGAGCGTCTTAAAACGAGCCAAAGCAAACAATGGACGAGAATGGATAGTAAGAGAATGTGCTCTAGGGAAGGTTATGCGAAACAGCCAAGAAGATCGGATTGAGACATGCAACAGTGCTAATGTAAACAGATGGATGGATGGATAGATACAGGCTGCATAGAGAGGTGGACAAATAATAGCAATAATTGATGGACAGATAAATTAATAATGAATGGGCAGGTGGATGGAATATATGGTTGAATGAATAAGTGGAAGGATAGCTAAGTGCAATAATGGATGAGTGAACTGGTAAGTGAACAGACCGCATGAATGGATGCTGTATGACTGAATAAGCCGAAGGCACGGATACATGAGCCAAATAGGAAGAAATGAAATAAGCTACCAGCAGGAAGTCACAAACACACGCTGAGCAAAAGTGAGGTTCGTCTTATGCCGCAGCTATGGGCCAACGAAAAAGTTACATCTTATGAAGTTACTTTTTTTTCAAAAGAAAGCGCAGGCTGGCTGACTCACAACCCGTCTTCCCCCCCTCCCCCCCCAGGTTTCATTCTCAAGTCAACCTAGAGATAAAAAGGTGGCACTTCATTAAGAAGTGGTGCCCATTAGTATTCAAAAAAAAATAATTAGACCAACAGTCATCCTAATCTAAGCGACCATCTTTCAAATGTTATTCCATTAAATCAATCACTTGCTGCTCCAAACTTAGACTGGAGGCAGCCGATGTAGCCACACGACACTGTTTTACCACCTAGGAGGAAACTAAAGATTAGCCAGATGAGCGTAGATCCAATTCAATCCAGTACAAATTGAGGCTGTGACGGAAAGATGTGCTTTGTCTTCTTCGCCTTAGTCGCCAATAGATGCAAACATCTACCAGAAACTCTCTACTCGTAGTAAAAAGGAAAAACGTTGATGAGACTCTGCTAGAGACGTCCAATTCGTCTGCGACCATGAACACTAAACGTGCATCATTTATAAAGATCCCTGATGTTATTTCAAAATCCTCCGAGTAGTCTGCAGCTTGACATTGAAAGGCCTTTTCAAGCTCCAAGTCAAGAGAGTCATCAATGCACTGGAAAAGCCGTTTCTTCCCAGCCTACGCTTTTTTGGAAGTTGATAGTAGGACACAACAAGGACCCCCTAATGTTTGGTACCAACGTGAACAGAAAACATTTCGAAAAAGGTATTTAAAGGTCGTTTCAGAGACCCTATCCGGGCTGGTAACGATTTTGTCAAGGAACCCTTCCGTACGAATGTGCGAAAAATGAACGTATTACAATCCATAACAATTCAATGAAAAGCTCTAATCTTTAAATAGTGGACCTTTCAGACAACACTCATTCATTCATCCCAATCAGAAGGTATGGCTAGACTTGGCATTCTGAGCGCATTGTAGGCATTCAAATATCAATCTAAATTGCTCAGCTTTCTCGATACCCAGGTCAGACTCCCAGCTACTTTGACATTTTCATGAAACTTACTATACGCTTCGCAACCTTAATAATGGATTGCAAGAAATTAGGTTTACCTATTAGACTAGAGACAGGCCGGAGTGACGTGAATCACTGACCCATTTGTTTGAAAGGTCACTGAAACGCCTCCAGGCGCTTTAATTTCAAGCACCACTGTCTAGCTTGCGACTGTTCAAACAGGGAAGATTAGTGACAAAATCCCACCAACTACTACAGTGTCGTCATAAGTAACGAAATTGACTCCTGAAGTGCGCGCTTCCAAACATAATCAGGAATATGTGTATACCGATTTAAAATGATTAAGAATTTTAGAATCTAAATGAATAAGAGATTGTGTCGCGAAGTGGACACATCACACTATTGTGTTAAACATTAAAAGAGTAGAAGGTAACGCACATCAAGGTTCTCATCTTTATCACGTCATTGATACAGTAGGAGTATCTAAAGTCTGCAGATTGAGGTTATGGGCTCATAATTGCGATTAGATAAACCTCTGTTCCACGAATTGGTGAAAAACCCGTCCCAGGATAAACCGATGGTTTGCGGTGTCCACGAAGTCGAGAGCCCTTTCTGTAACGTTTTGGTGAAACATGGGAGAATTATAGGCACTGATTGCTGATAGTTATAGTTACTAGCCTGTGGTCTACTGGCCAACGGGAGAGTCACCCGAAAAAGGCCAACAGTAAATTGTAAAAGAGCAATAAAATCACTGTACAGTTTTCATAAGGACCTTTTGACCCCTTCCATCAGGTAGTGAAATCTGCAGGGTCACTAAGAGTTCTTTTGCCTTTTGAACCAGTTGGAAATATTTAGCGTTTTAAGCGCAGGCGACTCCAATTAGTCGCGTTGCCGTTGAGTTCACATTATTTAGTAAGAAGGAAGGATCAAATAACGGTACAACTTGGTAGGAATAGCACAACCGACGGTAACACTATCTCACAGAGCCTCATTTCCTAGCATCAAAATGGAACAAAGTGTTAAAAATAAATATTACACCACCAGTACATTTTGACGAAACTCATCAGCAAAAACATAGAAGCCGCCCTCTAAACCGAAATGGCAGGATTGTGTCACAACGTACCGATGGAAAAAGAAAACAGAATGCTGTTTAGTCGAATAAAAGTTCACTCGCAGGTGACACAAGAGAAGATCTTATCACTGATGAATGTGGGTAACCCTTATGCATGCGAACTCGGAAACATTATTCCCGAAATTCTGCTCCGAAAAAACTGTTAAAGTACAACCGGTGAGATGAGCAGCAAATTATGAAAGATGCACAAAACTACCATCAAAAAGTACCTGACCGCACGGCTTTTTAAAGGCCACATGCTGACAAAATTTGAAGGATAGATTCTCACCCGAATGCGAAAACGGTAGATCGACAACTAAACCCAGCCTCTTTCCAACTGCAAGGATAACAATTGATGAAATGAGACAAAGAATTGCCCGGGTTACGGCTTAGAATGAGGATACGATGGGAAAGCAGGATAAGAACGCGGATGTGGTGGGAGGGTAATGATACCTCTGCCACCCCCTTCTGACCCTATCTTGAATCACGTGGTTTTTACCAGATGTGGCTATAAAACCAACGCATAAATTATGGACTCGGCTATGAAGGGGAGAGCCCGACTTCAAAGATAATTTAGCCGTCCCTGCATACGGTAAATAAACTGCCCTTGCGAGAACAGCAACCCAAAGTATACATCAATGAAATAAAAAACCACCAATTAACAAACCAACGTGAGGACGGATAACAATAACTGCAAATATTTACTCCAGTCCAGAGGAAATATGATAGGTGATGAAGAAAGGACGGGACAAATCGTGCACTACAGATAATGCCATAAGAGGACGGGGGACTAAGCAACAGCGTCATCAGAATGGCTGTTCGGAGAAGGATTAGCGGTGGAAGTGGCGGTTGAAGCAGTAGTGACAGCGCCTCCGGTCCCAACCATCAGGGAGGGCTCCTCTGTGGACGATACAGCTGAGGGAGAAGAGGAGGGAGGAATAGAGGGTTTAGTCGGCTGTACAACGGTCGCCAGAGGCGGTGGACTAGCGCTAAAAGCGCTCGCATGCATTGGTATCTCCGAGTGCACGGAACCTCCAAGGGAGGAGAAGGAGGTGGATTTGCATGATAGTGTCGATGTTGGGGCATGATTACTACTTCCGTTATGATGATTATGATGATGACCGGGTAAACGGGGTCTAGCCTTGCCGAGAGGTTGATATGACGTCGACGGCGGTCTCTGTTGTTGACGTGGAAAATCGATTTGCGAGTTAGCAAGAGAGGTGTGACTGGTCATTAGCGGGACCATGACTGGTTGCTTAAGCAGAAGACGCGAGCTTCTGTAACTATTATCCAGGAGACCCGTATGGCTGGACGGCGTAGCTCTACCTGAGAGAGGAATAAATTGAGGCACGTAGGCAAGAGTGCCGTCGGCCAATAGAACAGCAGTGGGGGAGCCAACCTCCGGCACGACCATACTACAGACGGGGACACCGCTTTCATCATATAGGATACGCGACCCCGCCTGACGCATTGAAGAGGCCGACAGCTCGCCGTCATCGTTGTCAGCAAGGGGGAGCTGACAATCTGATGCGGGGATGTAAGTTGACGTTATGGGCCTCTCTCGCCTACCAGCCCTAAACGCACCACTCCTCGGCTTTCCATTTCCCTTTGTAGCTGACCCATACGTCCAACGTCTCCGACGGCACATAAAGACAATCACGATTAGCAATATAAGGAGAAGGAAGAGAACCGCACCGACCACAGAGCTGACGATAAGCTCCCTCAAGCCTAAGGGTTCAGACCCTGCAGTAGGGGTGGCAGGCCCAGGTCTTGGTCGAACAGTCGTGGTTTTTGTGCTGGCAGTAGTAGTTGTTGTAGTAGTGGTTCTAGGCGGAATGCAGACATGTGTCGCGGAAGTGATGAACGCCGGATGCGTCGGAAGAACATCGGACCGCAGCCAGGAGGCAGGGAGACAGGAAAGCCGAGGTATCTGTTCAATCTCCACCCGTGCCAACTTCTGGCACTTTGTCCAGTCGATTGGAGGAAGGATAGGTGACTCTTGACCCTGATCAATATCGATGTGGTTCATGAGAAGGTGGGTGAGGGAGGCAGGACACCCAGAGGAGAGCCACCATTTAGCATTTTCGGTGTAAACGCTTCGCATAAGGGGATTCATAGAGATATCCAGGAGATCTAGATTGGCCAGTGTGATGCTAAATTCCAGCAAAGAGTTTTTCAACCCTAGAATATTCAGTAGATTGCCTGATAAATCCAAGTGCTTCAGACTAGTGAGACCTTCGAATACATCAGATGAAAGACTGGAAAGTTTGTTATTCGCCAGTGAGAGCACTTCCAAGAACGGAAACAAATTAAATGTGCCCGATTTTATGTACGTCAGGCTGTTGTTAGCTAGATTGAGGGAGATAAGGCGGCTGGCTGGTTTTTCCTTGTTAATTGTAGGAAAGCCCCATCGTACGAAGTCCAGCCGCTCAATGCGATTGCTCTCAAGATCCAGGGTCTCCAATTGCGGCAGACTAGAAAAGACTGATATGCCAAAACCCTTAGAGCTGAGGTTATAGTTATGGTTCAAATGGATTTCGCTTAGTGTCTTCAGGGAGAGCCGATCAAAGAGACCCGCTTGCAGGTTCTCCAACCGAGTGTTTTGAATCGTCAGAACCTTTAAATGATTCTCTTGAAGCCCAAAGAGATTTTGAAAGTGCTCAGCAGTGAGAAAAGTTAGGCTCCCACCAGAGATGGAAATACGACGCAATTGAGCTGTACACGATCGCCTGGGTGGAGCGGGTGGCCAGGAACCAGGAAAGAGTTGAACAGAAAGCTCAGTCCATCTGGTCAAACAAGTGTCCATAGCCGGCCATCGTAGAGCGGAGTTCGAGTTGGCAGAAATTTGTCGTCGACCGGGCAAATGGCATTGAACAGGTGAGGGATGGTCCGAGGGGAAGAGGCAACAATAAGCAACCTCCTCTGACGGACAATAACATCCCGAGGGACAGAGGAGGATCTCTGTGACAGCAAATGCAACGTTGAAAAGTAGGAAAATAAGGACGGATTTTAACATTATTCCACGCACTTTGTCATTGAGACCGCATCACCGCACGCAAACACACAAGAAGGGTGCTAACTAAATACGCTAGCTTCATCAACAGACACGCCACTCGCAGTGGAGCTGCACGTGCGCACTTGTCAAGTGGCGAGCTAAACTGGTAGGTGACCAATCACTGTGCGGATTTGTTCACATTGGTCAACAAATACTCCAATCAGATTTCTCCAGACCCAAACACAATATTGGTGATTCCGTTCGTGTTGATAGTTTTCAACTTTAACAGAAGACTTTCATTTGTCGTTCATTGTCCAAGTGACCGTAGTTAAGAGAGGCTGGATGTGTGGGGGTCTTACAAGGAGAGAGAGACACGGGGATTCGACGAAACGGTGCGCATAGATCAGAAGGTACGAAGGGGTGATGATTTTTCAAAGATAATGAAGTCTGTCTTGAGATCGTTCGAATCATGCTGAACATGGTCTCGACTAAAAGGGACATCTCTTTGATACTACTGTAAAATGATCCAAATGGAGTGAAATATTGCTGCGAATGAATGCGTAATTCTTTCGTGAGGCCACAAAATTGAGCCTCCACAGTGGTGATGTCGAATCATTCGTATTTTACACATGGCGCTGGTCGTCCAATTTCATTAAACGCCATTGTCACTTTCACATGCTTTGAATTTGCTTTGAGGGTAAATCCAGTGCAACAATAGTACAACATGTCTGACACCTTAATCCCTTGCGCGGCACAATAAAAGTTTTCACTTTCGTTTCATGGAAGGCTTAACGGCTAGTTAAGTGAGATCAGAAGGGTCAAGGAAATTGCATTAACTAATTTTTAGTCGCTACAAATTCGGCGTTGTACACAAAGATCAGAAAGGCAGCCAGGTCTAGTTTAGAAGAGTCAGAAGTCCTCCACAGAAAATATTGTTTGCATTTTTTAGCAAAAGAGAGGCAAATAACTCGGATAGGTAGCCGGACAGCAACAAAGAGGCGGTGTGTAAGTCAATGGGGAAAAAATCGGGATAAGTCCTTCCCAAATATTAATTCCCAATATGGTTCCCTAGCAGAGAACATAACAAATGAAATAATCAAAATCAAAGCGATGAGCTGAATTTCATAGAATTACCAGTCCGCTATGAGGGAAGGAAGCCAACTGACAGTCAAATTTGGCCCTTCCGTTCTCCGGCGAATTAAGCTTCTATGTCATTAGTGTCTCAGCTGCCGTCTCAGATGTTGTCCGTCCTCTAATGTTTTAAACGACACCTTAACTGCTATATGGCACTTCAATCTCTACGAATACTAATAGCACGGACATTCAGAAAAGAAGGAGAATTCATCTGACTGTGCCTAAACTCGAGAGCTACACATCAGTGCTTGGACATGCAAACACACAAGCTAGGCTTAAAGAATGCAATGGCACTGGAAGTCATTGAGCATGACACTCAATTACCCTGAAGTGGTTTTGGATTACACTAAAGCCGCAGTTAGTCTAGGCAAACCCAAAAGGCTTTGATGTAGGTAAAAGAGCAGCCAACATTATTTGAGTTGGAAAATCTATTCTTAACGATATCGGTTAGGTAGGTTGAATGACTCGGCGTAAATGTGTGTCTCAATAGACGGTATTTAATTAAGAATATGCTCCATTTACCAATTGGCTGGGGGTCTAACATTGTAACCATCAGCACCACGAAATGTAGAGGGAAATAATGGTCCAAAACATTATCATAGTGGAGGCAGGGGATTGAATCCTCGTGGAAACCCAAACGAGAGAAGTGGTAAACGCGTAAGCAGTTGGAAAAGCATTAGACAGAGGAGTGTGCGCTGATTCGCTCCCTACAGCGCTTAATTGAGGAGTCGGCTCAATCGTACCATTAATTTTTTCATGATTACTATATTTATTTCAGTCTGTAAAGATGGCTCATCACTTCAGACGCACCTTCTTAAACAATCAAAAAAGAGAGCAAAACTTCATACTATACGCTGCGGTGTGAAGATAGCAGGCTGAAAGGTAAACGAGGGTATTTGAGCAGGTACAGGTATACACACTGAAACTTAGTTGGGTGTTAAATAACGTCTGTTTTGGTGAGCAGCTGCATAACATGGGAAATCTGAGATGAGACGAAGGATTTGCAGCTGAAAAATGCTGCAAGTGGAAGGAAATATTAACTACTTGAAGAATATTTGGGTTCCCGAATGCATTAACAAGTGGTTGGAGGGAAAAAAATCTAACGGCTAATAAAGACAAACGATTTCACCATTTAGTAGTCTACGCTTGACCAGCATTACCTATGACACCAGTTAGGTGGATGGACACTTTGTGTGGGTAAGAAAGTAACCGAAAAAAATAGTTTCTTAGACAATCCTCGGTTCTTCATACATCGGATCCACAAATTACGCTGCAAAGCCTGCAGTAGTTGGATTGGCTAATTCCCTATTCATCATTTTCCATGAAAGTCTTGCAGAACTTCTTAAGAAGACCGAGTCAAGGGCTTCCAGACACTTGATATTGTTTGTGACTATGATACTTCGGTTGACTAAATCTGATGAATGTGATCCAAGAGCAGCAGAGACATCTGGCCAAATTTGTTTTACAGGTTTCTGCGGTACAAGGTGCGACAGCAGAAGGCACCACCCAAAACCTAACAGTTTAAACAAAAATGATTTCGGTGATGAATCAGCGCATACTGATGCATTACGATTGGAAGGGACCTCTATTCTCTTGACTATGAGGAATTACGTGTCACTGCTGACACGTTAATTCGAAAGTACTGTGTCAACAGTAACGTTCATTCGTGTTTGATGTAAGTTACGATACACTTTAGTTTACAATACACTATTTGGCAAGGCATCAAACATGGGTGCCAAATGCATTGGCAAGTGACAGAGAGTGGACAATAAAAGCTATTAATTTGCAGCTCTTTAACTCCTTCACCTCACGGAAATGAGCCATCAGGAAAGGACTAATTGCTGATTGACTTGGGATGAAAAATGGCTTTCTTTCGTTAAGCAAATCACTGCCAGGGATTATTCTCAAAAGACCCACCAACTACCCACTCCAAACCTCCAAGACAGGCACCACTCGGTCCTCAGAAAAGGAAACACTTTTCTTTATTATTATTGAAGGAAAGTTAGGAACAATGTTCTATTCTTATTTTTACGAGACAGCTCGATACAACACACCCAAGACCGCATACCTCATACTGACTCGAAATTTATTAGTGAGGAGACTTAAACCCTGGGCCGTGATGGAATGGGAGGAAGACGTTAACTCCTTCTCCATATTTCTCTGACTACATTTCTCCAATGTCCAAGTGATGAGCGCCACCCTTCCTACCATTAGCATCAGACAATCACATGACCACATAGCTCCATTTAGTTTTTACCTTTACAAAGGAGAGGTTTACAGATACATTGTTCCAATACCATACAAAAGGATTATGGAGCGTATTTGTGATTATTCTCTGTAGTTATCGAATTTCTACAGCAAAACACCCTAGTAATAGAGCACAACGCATGAATTTACTGGCGTAAGTTCTATTCAAATCTGTTTAACTGTTTCAATACAATAAAACAAACCATTTGAATCCATACTGAAAACTTTGTACCTGCCAATCTGCTTATCAAAATCACCGTATCATTGAATTAAGCATGACCCGTGTCACATCTCACCCGTGCACCAGGGCATGCGCGTGGCTGACTCTTGGCCCCGTGCGCTTGAATGTGCATCTGCAGTGTTGACTACTACTACGCGGCGAAGGACGCAAGGTAAACAAACGCACCACAACGGACCGTACTGGATCACGTCACATCGGACGCTTGTGTATGCGCTACACACGCATCCCAAGTCACTGTTTCCTCTTTTCGACTACACGAGAAATCGTATAAGTAACATCGACATTTACCGCCAAAACACTATTATCATCAGGATGGGGATAAGTACCCACTTAACCATGGCAATGGAAATGTGGCAGTGTGTAAGCCCTAACTGGAGGCAGGGCAGAAATAATACTTTTAGAGCGCACAAAAGACCAACAGGGCTTATGCATGGAAGCAAAATTAATGCTCTGGGAATACCTAGAACCATCAGATTCGTTTCTTTTTGGGGAGTTTAAACTTTAGCGGTACAACCGCCCATAAATGACGCAGGTTGGTAAACGCAGAGAACTAATCTGCTTTGAGGCAAGTGAAGTTCGCAACATCCCAAATGTAGAATGTAAAATCCGTGTTAATTACTGTATCCCTCAGCAACTATAAAATAGTGGGATTCACCCTCGAGATTCTTAACACTAAAGAATATTGTTGCTTGGAGGAATCCTACTTATAATTTTGGTCAAAAAGCTGGCTGGAAATATCACAAGAATTTCACCAGTTGATAACTTTAAGTGATTTCAGGCAACTGTTTAAATCTACGTGGGTGTAAACATATGCCTTCATTGTCAAAAAGTGGCAGTGAAATGAGTAACTCTTCTGCTTTAGTACTGCATTTGCAAGTTAATGTCAGCCTCAATTCATGTAATGTAGAATTGTTGGGATGAATTGTCCGAGAGGTTGTTTTTACTTTCTAGTACCTAAAAATAATCACCTACTCTTCACGTCTTTGGAGGAAGTTTTTAACAAATAATAGGAGCCCATGTTTCCCCATAAACAAAGAACAAGTTTATTCCAACTGCCGTGGTTGAATCAAGCATCCAAAAAACGTGGCATAATAAAAATGTGATAGAAAAGGATGGATTAAAAATCAAGATAGGAGGTTACTCATAAAAGATTGGCAGAATTGTGTAGAAAAATCAAAGTAATGTCGGAGCTTGTTTGATAGTGGCTCAGTGCATCAATAATACCAACTTCTATCATTGCAATATCACCTCCATAAACAATTTTGATAGAGAATCTCACTTTCAATCTCGACATTGTAATCGGTTTGGAGATATGTCCAACAAATTGGGTATCACACCACAGGCACAATAAAGATAAACGCTAAACAAAATGAAAAGGCATAGGTTTGGTTTTTGCCACCCCTTAATAGCAAGGGCAAGTCTCATGCCAAACCATAGAATGTGGGCATAAGTCATAAAAACTTTATTTAAACTCTAAAATGCGGCATTCTTTGGCAATGCCAGCAGTAGCATTAGCAGTAACAAGAAACTCACAGAATGCGCCGTCTTGGAGGCAGAAGGTAGGCCTCCGGTGAACGCCATTCGCGATTGAGGGGTGACGGGTGGACCAGGCCTTTCCTGAAGCCCCGTTGGCAACGTTGCCATCTTCGTAGCTCCAGCCTTTTGTGCTCTCTGGTGACGTAGTCGAAAAGCAAGGCTGTGCGAGTGGATGGCACGCTTCGGTGTGGGCAGAACTGGCGTCAGTGGACCCGAGAGCCCTTCTGAAGGCATGTTGGATGGAGCGACTGACTGGCATGTGTCCGACGTCTTCAGGGGTGTGGCGCTGGTGCCACTTGTTGCTGCTGCTTCCTCCTCGATGCACAACTGAAAACCCTGGAATTGGACCAGCGATTCTCTCAGTATACATCAGGCACCAACTCATACATGTTCAAAAAAAGAGTTTGGGTTATCATGGTGCTTTTAATTTTCCGTCAAAATGTTGGATTAGCTACTGCTCTGACGTTACGACATGAGGTAACCAGTGCTATCTCATTACTTATGCCAGCTCTCACGTGCTTAAGCGAGCCCAGTCCAGACACATGATATCTTTTTTTTTCGTGAAAAAAAGACGTAGAACCCAAACTCACGGGCTTCAGTCGCTCAGCGGTAGGACACTAAAATGATGCCAATAGTTGGAAGTAGGGCACTCGTAGGTACTTCTGTGGTTGTGACGGTCATGGGGGGAGTAATCCCCAGCACACAATCTCATTAGCCAACTCTGTGAACATTCAGCAGATGCATCGCCTGATTCTGAATAATCTACACATAAGTTGTCTTGAATTTGTACAAAATACTAATCTTCCCGTGGGAGCCGTGAGCATTTGAGACTTCCAGAAGTTGGGGCGTAAAGGATTCCAACACCGTTTCCACATTTGATTGGGCGAAGTTGAATGTTGCAATGAGTTGAAGGAGCATTTTCATGCCGAAGCTTCACAGGCATTACTTAAGCGATGGACTGAGTGCGTAATTGCAACAGATACAATTTAAACCATTTAAAATGTGCTCTTCTCTTTTTTTAAGAGTTGGCGGCCTCAATTTATCTTGAAAGGACCCCTAAACCGTTTATGTATGGCTCCAATATTGCATTCAGAGCCGCGGGCCTCCAATTAGGCTGATGCCCATTATCAACGTTAACTAGAAGTAAGGTAATGCTAAGAATATGATCACGTGCCAAAGAAGTAGCGACCCGCGAGTGAATTACCGGAACAAGTTAAAGGACGAGTCATGAAATACTGCGTGCTTAAATCGCTAGATGGTAGATCTACGAGTTGATGGGAATATTGAACAGTAGGTTACTCATTCATTCTATTTGTGAAGGAACGATTGATAGGTGTTTGTTTTTAATAAATTAAGTAAATGACGCCACCTTTTCGATGCAACGCTTCCGTAGGTATTCCACCCCAAGCTCCAACGCATTCGGAAGTCATTGCAAACAAAAGGCAGTAGCCCTGATAAATCTGTCCTTACTTCCAGTCTTCAAGTAGACCTCGACGCAAGAAACCATGCGTTAATTAAGGAAGTGGCGACTCAAGTGAATCACCAATGCAATATAAATGTGCTATGAGAACGCACTGAAACATGAGTCACGGCCTAAACAGGTTCGTGAATCAGCGTGGGGTACTACTTGTTACGTGGTGTGATAAACACTCCATTGTTTCTAGTTATCCCGGGTTAGAAACCACATACTAATTAAGAATGCCATTAAAAAGAATACGGTTTCCGAGAGGTCCGAATGAGCAATGCTAGCCAAGAAATTGGGTCACTTATGCAACAACGTAGGTGTTCTTGGGGTCAACCAAAGTGGAGAAAGAGAAGTTTGATGAAGACGCATTTCGTATTTGACGCCAGCTTTCACAGAATGCTTTCGCATCTCGTCGATTAGTTGTGCACAGCCAAGTATTCCTTGAAAGCCAAGCTAATAATTTGAAGGCGATCTTCGATGGATGGGTGTGTCCGCTTCCATCCACTTCAGCTCGTCCGTCTTGATTCCCGACTAAAATCGCCTGCTAGCACAGAGTTTTTAAAACCCACCAAGCAGCACGTGCTCGTAGTTGACACCCGTGCCAAAAAACTTTGTTGATATTTCGAATTGTCTGTGTTGCCGTGCCAAGGCTCGATGACGAAAGTTCCAGCCAAATAACGCAAACTCTTCTTGTTCATATGTAGTTTGGCCGATCGGAATCGAGTTTAAGCGGATTCACTAGCTAAATTCATAGTAGAGAGAAAGGGTGGACGAGCATACGGAAGGCTACTAATGAAAAAAATGACTCTGATCGTGAATAAATTGCACACTCTTTTGGAGGCAAAAAGTAGGAACATGAGGATTTCGGCAAATGAATTCATTCTACTTCGGGAAAGATTAGAAAAAAAAACTACAAAATAATTTATAAAAGCGACAGTTAGATGAGCGTCTGATCTGACCCCTCAATGTTTGATCTTTCGACCAGTCGGGGTGACTCATCTGCTTGTGAGATTCAGATTAATGACTAATTAGCGATCCAAAATGGTTGTCTCATGTCACAAATAGTGGCAATTCCACCACGGTCCCCAGAGGAATATCAGAACCTGGATAAATGAAGTAACGTTAACACGGTCGCCATCACAGCCACATATATGCGACACTAACACCTCACACAAAACGCGTTCAGCAAAAAGGAAATAAAAAAGTAGGGAAGGAACGAAGTTAAACCAGTTAGCGTCACAATGTAACAATAAACCGACCGGGTTGTAGTGGTTTATCTTTCTGTTAAGCAGAGGCCCGAAGCAAGCGTTTTAAACAATCAAACACCGCTTTGTGCAAAAAATGAACGAAGTAATTCATATCGCTGCAGTCCAAATAAATAAGTGGGCGTGATTTAAATGTCTTCAGTAATCAAAGGAACTACGACCAGTGCCAAGGCCTTTTTTGGATGTGGAAACACCGCGTCTTATGACCTTGTTTGACTAGTGGTGCACGATGACACACACACACACCATGTTGGTAAACATCGAAAGTAAATATTTGCCATTTGTGAGACTGAGACTTGCAAATGATATGCATAGTCCGAAATTTTTTATTCTCTGTATCAACTCTAAAAAAGTCTACCAGTTTTTTTTTGAAAAGAGGTCGCAGCCCCACTATGGATGAAACTCCTGCAGCGAATGAGATGTTTTCGGTATCATCAAAGTCACATTTCCATCGTCAATGGTGCTTCCCTTACTTTTGGAGATCAGACATCGGAGACTGTCGAACCCTGGATCAGGAGAGCTATTCGAAGGATATTCTGCATGTCTCTACATGACTGCTTCTTCTTGCACAACCTACAAAATTTATGAATAAATGATCTAGAATTATCATGTTTGCATCACCTCTAGTTCGATTGATTGGAGGCCCTTAAACTACAATGCTTGCGACGTCGTTGAGACAGCTATCAGCCAGCATTGGCAAAGCACCAAGCGCCCGTCGATACCTGATAATAGGGGCATAATGGCCAGTGTGTATAATGCGTGTATTTGTTGATTATAAAGCGAGTTTTCAGAACTATCGCCTGACGCTTCATGCATTTAAAGCACCATCAATTTTCATTTTCCTCGAAGTTTTACCCTCAATCATTTTAGAGTGCCATAATCAGTAATAATTCACGAGGGCGGTATGTTTCAGCCCTCTCGGAATAACAAATTCTCACCGAACAAAGACTTGGGTTCCTTTTAAAGTAATTTAGGAACACAAACGCTTGCAAGAAGAATCCCGCCAACTTCCAGCACTTGTCACGTAAATATGTGCATAATATAATTTTTTCATAAACTAAACATCCATTCATGAAAAGTATATTTGCCAAATCTACCGCAACGGTGATTTGACTTGAATGTATTTTATGAAGTACGGATAAATTGTACGCAAATACGGGGTAATAAACCTACCATATTAATCTAAATGGTTTAAGCAGAGAGACTAATATTTGAGGGCTTAGATAGAAGGTGGGCCAGGTCATGTTAAAAAATGGGTCACTGACTGGTCCACCAGATTACTCACTCTGACAGCGATCAAGTCTACAAGGCCTGACTACATGTGTAATACAGTCTGTATAGAAATAGTCCAGAGATAATGCCTGTTGGGCCATCGGCACCAACATAATTCCTTGAAAGGCTTTTGGTGCAAAATGACACCTCTCCACTTGGTCGAGATGCCAGCAAGTAACAGGTCTGCTAATTGCGTCCACGCATGACCATTCAACGAGTTTCGCTTCAATGAGATCCCGTTCCTATATATATGCTCCTCCATATAGAAGGATTCAAGCAAACTACGGTACACCAGTCCGGTAGTAAGACGTTTGAATAGATTAATCATTTATCAAAAAGGTGACCATAAAAGTGCCCGCATGTCAGTAGCGATCGTGGCCCACCACCCACAATGGAGCAGTCATTCAGTCCCGTGAACATTCATTCAGGGTGAAGAATCCCTGCCTCATTCCTGACAAACCACTGTTGCATGACGAAATCGCAAAACATACGACGACTGTTTTAAGTGTGAACGCAACGCACATAGGAATGACGAAGCGAAGGAGAATGGCCGTACTGGAGTGGACCAGTCGCAGGGAAAAGTCTTTCCTCGATTAAGCTGCTTCTGAGCTAGGGATTAGAATCTGATAGAAGTGCACGTATGCAAAGGGATTGCATAGAGAAATGAACGCAGTCCATTTTTACCTCCAGTTAAAAAAACATTCCGATTTCAATTGAAATACACAACCATCTTCAAAAACAACAATTTTAGCTGAGCAGAAATGTGCTTTAAAAACAAAATCAAACTGTAATGCTTCAAAGCGTCATTTGTCTGGACGTGGAATACCATGTACCAATGCGGACAAACGATGGCTGGACGAGACGAGTCTTCGTCATCTTCTTTGACACTAGTGGCGCTACACCAATACTACTACTACTACATATGACATGCTTGATAAATTGTTGCATTAAGCCGTGTTGGAAGTAGATTTGTAGAGTCCAAAGCCTTGTATGAGGAAAGGGGGACATAAACTATTTTTGCCTCCTTAGTAGTATACTTTAAAAAAGGTCCGCCTTTTATGCATACCGGAAAGTCATTTGTTTGAAGCGCTCCCCTTCCTTAATACGACAGAAACTTCTGTTTTTGATAGAGGTGGATTCGATCACCTGTCATGTGCAAACATTGAATGACTCGCGGTTGGTCGGACCCTTAGTAAAGACTAAGCACAAAGCCTTATCGCATTCCTTTCAGAAAGTCATAAATCAGTTCGAAAAATTGGAAAAAAACGAGATGAGCGATTTCAAAGCGATTTGGATTTTCATGGGTTCGCCAGAACCACAAAGCCAGTCGTCAGTAGAAGATATCACAGCAAAGGCCACCAAAGAGAGAGGAGGGCAGTAGATTGGTACTAATTTCGTGCAAGACATTACGGAGGAAGTATTTCATCAACAAAATAAGGACCCGCCCCTAGTGGTTGCGACAACAGTGTTGCGAGACTACACACCCTTTCTCACGTGAACTCTTGAGTTTATGAACTAGCACTAACTTACCCACTGCATGCGATAAACCCTTACACCTCTCATGCACAAAGCGATATTTCGTAAAAAATGATTAAGTGCATTGTCTCAGGTGATGTTTTAGGTCTGAGAGGAATCCTCCGCTTATTTTTGCCTCTAAAAACTTGACGCACTTTGTACACGTCGTTTTGTCCAACCGTATTTATCATGCAAAAACAGAATAGAGTGCAATGAGACCACAAATGGTTAACCCTGGGGTATGGAGGTAAATAAGTGCTTATCTGCTGATAGATTTTCTTCAATGCATATTCATTCATGAAGTATCAATAGGCATTTCATTGTAATCTATTATCAGTTGTGAAATGGATGATAAAATATGACCAAAAGGGGAGGTGGAAAGTGAAGAGACAACTTCAAGATCATACCTGGGCGACTCGTTGAGAGACAAGCTCCTCGAGAACCTGTTGGCCGGAGAGCGGACGACGCGAGTACGCCAGTCCCGGAAAGGCCTTGGTACTGGGCAGGAAAAAAAATTGGTTGAAAGGAAGTTCCCAGCTACCAAGCCCGACCATATCACCCAGAATCCTAGCCTAGCCTAATGATAAATCGGAATTTGAATTTGAATGCCTTGGGTGCCTCATCGATAGTAGCGAGGTGAGGCAGATCAGACACCATTTTCCTTGAGCAGAATATGACTGCTTTATAAAGGGTGTTTAAATAATTTGGCTAATCATCTGCAAAGTGTCATCCACTGCCGATGACTAAATAATGTGGATGTTTACAGTCTAAGGATCTAGAAAATCCACTTGACTTTAATAACATAAATAACAACAGAGTTAGCTTAAATGACTCCAAAAACTATAAAACTGAAAGGAAACCTGAAGAAATGACATCTTATGCTAAAGGAAACTGATGATAATTCAAGAGAGCGACAAGCATGTTTGCTGTCTAGGCAATTATTTGGGAAGCGACTAGCATTCGAACTGAGCCCACTGTAGAGCAAGCAGACCTCCTCCGATAAAGCCTTTTGTATGTCAATGTGGAGTGAGATGGAAGAATCCTATCAAATTGCACAGCATGTGCTGCATTTTTGGAAATCGGTGACTTCTCACTGTGATCCAAAGTCATCATGCATTCAATTCCGGTTCATTTGAGAATTGTTTTTCAGACTCAAACAGAAGGATAATTACTAATGCAGAGAGCGCCAAGGAAAAAGACTTGGTAGTAGTCCCTTTACCTAGCCTAACTTAACCTCCATCACTGCAGTATGCATCGCCAGTTCATCAGTCTTACCACACGATAGTAGAAAAAAGTGTGAGTAGACTTTTGCTCTCAGTAGTAACCTGGGGGTTACATTTGTGGCTAGCTGCAACAATTATAGCTCCACGACCCCTCCGCATCATAGACCTCATAGGTACATAACCGTTGCGATCTGTCAAAAAATCGCCACCGCAACCACTTCCAAAGTATGTCAATTCGGCCTCATTTCATGGAGTGCCTCAACTCCAAGATGATGCGAAGGTTTGGTCCCACTGTGGATTCTTTTCCCCCAAAGAAGTACATGAATCACCTGCCCTCCTTCTCCCATGACGCCAGTCTCCAATGGGAGACACAGGCAGACTCCCGAAGTGGCCGGGAATGGTCACGCAAGGCGAAAGTGCCCCAGAAGTAACCGCCACAGGAGATGATCAGGCTAGATCGTGGGTAGCCGAGGAAAAGACAACATTTAGTCCCACAAATTCATTACCATTTCTTTCCCCACAATTCTCGACAGCGGGAGAACGTTTAGACAAACGGGGAGGAAGAGGATGTATTTTATTAGAAAGGTCCTTGATAATCTTGAAACCAGAATGCAGATTGTACTCTAGATGAGGAGGCCAGACAGGGCTATAACAACGCCATGTTTGATCACTTGGTACATACGAAAAGATTAGAGCTGTGCAATTTTAGAGCTGACGTGGTTACGAGGAGGCCAAAATAAACATATCGCGTTAGAAAAGAAGGCACGGTGTTAGTGTATCTGACTCATTTCAAAAATAGCTCCCACTTGTCCTCAGGACTGTTTATACAAAGTGAAGTGACTTATTTACTGAAAAATAGAAGTTACTCTAATGACGACCACCCACCACTCCGAGTTAGTAAGGGTTCAGATGTCTGTGCGTAGGTGGCGTGTATTTTTGCAAATCATGCCAGGCCTTCTGTGTGATGGTAAACAGGGTTCCAATTGGGCATGCAGGGGTTGCAGTAAGACGCAGCTTTTGAGTTCATACGATCACTCACGAGCAAGTGGGCAGAGTTTTGAGATGTTGCATTGTGCCGCCTTGTCTTGTGAAAATTAGATTTAGACTAATTCCAAGTTTTTTTTAGAAAAAGAGGTTTAGTTTATTAAATGCCGACAGATCATTAAAAAATAGGGGATCTCCTTCAACGTTACGGCGTTGAGTGGTGATGAATTACCAGTCACAAGCTTCTTAAAGCTATTTGTGGGAGTACTTTCTGTAACCACACCTCTCTCAAGGTGAAATGTAAGAATTTTGATGAGAAGCTTATAGGCACTCGAAACTAAATTCCATTTGTAAGATGAAAAATCCAGAATCACATCCATCAGGTTTAAGATGTTAGAAAAACAGTAGAGAGCACAACAACAAGGAGAACTTGTACAGATAGATTGATGCACGTAAATCTAGGCGTGCACCTTACAAGTTATACCAGGTTGTTACGGTCAGGTGTGCAGAAACCTCACGACTTTTTTGGGTACCCAATCCATCAACGTATATTGCCGTATTAATTAACAGCGAATAAATAAAGGGAATGCGAAACTAATGGTCATTTTACCACGAAAGCTTAGACTTGGCCACTGTGGTCAGGGCAGTACAAACTTAATTAACAAAAAGTCACCCAGTTCACTTAATTACAGACAGTTCAATGAAGAAACACTAAACAAAGGCAATATCAAATTTTCCTGAGAGTGGAGTGAAGAATGGCCAGATAGGGAATTTGTTTTCACTTCCCAAACTCTAGTCGACCGCAGAGGTTGAAAAGCACAACAATCAAGTTCAATTTTAACAGTATTTTCTCGATAAGCACGATGCTACACCTCTGAGGTACTCCGACAGGTTAATCAGTTGGTAGCAGCATATCAAAAAGATTACTCTCTACATTTCACCATCGAGAGAACAACCGCGATGCACAAAGGTGGTGAGGCTAATACTGAAGGCGGCGCGTAATCGAATAATGCAAGGAGTAATTTAGAGGTCACACTGACGGTGAGACGATGAGGTATACCAAATGCTCATCTCCAGCAGAGAATATGGCTCACTTTAATGGTGAATCGGGAAAACCTGCATCTAAAAGCGCCAACTCTGGACAAATGGATCTGTGGATACCACGAAAAAACAAGTCAACGGGTTATCGACCCCTCAAACGTCAAGTTCTGTATTCTATTTCGTGGTGAAGCAGTAGTGTTTCAACATAAATTCTGCCTAAATTATTTGCCTAAAATGTAAGAATCTGATCTAGCACTTTTCAGTGCTATATGAAGCTCGAAAGAACTCGGATGGACAGTTGATCAAATACTGAAATGAAAATGGATAAAAACTCCCAATAAGCACTTAATGTCATTAGTTTCGTAGAACGATTTTTAGTTTGAAGCAAATGTTTGCACGACATTTGTTTGTTGGAAGATACTAACCAACAAAGAAACCTTTCTAAGCATTCTGCTGTTAGAGAATATAACGAGTGAACCCCGTCGAAATTTACAGGAAACAGGATAACTGCTGATGTCGGAAATCTTCTCCCCTTTCAGTCAATAGCCGCCGTAATGACTGACACCGAGGGTAGTTGTGGCAACAGTGTGGATCACACTAACTACGCTCCCAGACCCACAGCACTTTTCCGGATTCATGTCTTCCAGATTGAAAAGCCATTCAGTCTATTGTCTTTGCTGTCCTCATTCCAGTAGTGCAGTACTCGCAGCATCAACTGGCCGCGGCTCAAAACTTCCAGTCCTTTCAATACTAATACGGCTAAGTTTCATTCATACATGCTTTCTTCAAAAAGTGTATTAAAGTGGAAGTAATTGAGGCTTTGAAACAAAATGGGATAACTGAGCGATAGGCACGAAAGGAAATTAGCACGTCAATTTGAAGGGAATGATTAAGCTAATTGGCCTCCCTTGTTGGCAGGTTCTCGTAGTTGTTGAATGAAATACAAGCCAAGTTTTACCGCCACAGGAGAGATAAGATCATTTGATGCCAAAAAAACGCGGTCCAGTCTACACGTCCTGTGTTCTGGCAGTGGACATACCCCTGGCAACGCCAGAAACAACAGATGTTGCCAATAGGGACGCCTGTCCTACCATAAAGT
Source organism: Taenia hydatigena (assembly GCA_036345935.2). Classification (NCBI taxonomy): domain Eukaryota; kingdom Metazoa; phylum Platyhelminthes; class Cestoda; order Cyclophyllidea; family Taeniidae; genus Taenia; species Taenia hydatigena. Next base: position 6,261,579 of record JADWOT020000005.1, read on the forward strand.
GTTCGTGAAATCGACTTGAGAAGATCACTCCTTTGAGCAATATGACTCTCTAATGAGAGAGGATTTCCACACTCGAGATTTGTTGCATGCAATGAGTGAAGTTGCATCCTCTCTTTTCCCACTTTACAAGACATCCACAACGATTGACGATTTGCATTTCAGGACGAAGGAAGCATCTTCGATAGCGAAATTAGAGGAATTAGAAGGATCGCGAAATCCCATTGAGGCGATGATAGTCAATGTGGGTGGCTGAACTGGTCTAGCCAATTTACGCAGTTAATGTGGTTGCAGAAAATGAGTGCACGTGCATCAACACCCATTCAATTACCTTACACTCCTGACGTCAACCAGACAAAAGCGATTCACTTTGATGGAGGGGATTAAGGTGGATAAACTTGTGCCATAAAGCACGTAGAATTGAATTGTGGAATTGGGAGTGCTGTAAAAAATGAGGCTGATTTGCTAATGAAATGCTCGAACGAGCAATCACTGAGTCTTGTGATAATAAAATCTTTTGCGTATCTCGGTTCGGTTCACCCAGAGAAAACGCTTCCGACAAAATCGTGCAGTAAGGTTGATATCGGGCAATGCTTGTGTTGGAAGGCAGTAAAAGAGACGAATCTCCACTTGATCCAAATCAGCAATGGAGATTACTTCTCGAGTGTGCTGATTTTCACCAGAGCTTTTTCTTGACCATTGCTTTGAAATGGGCATCAATTTGGAAGGGATTGGAGGAGGGATGACAGTTCTCCTAAAGCTTCATTTCTGTCCCTTTACTATTAAAGATGTCAAGATGCTTCACAGTTTCCTTACTTGAATTTCAGGCCTATTTTTAAGTGTGTCCGTGAGTACGGACACGAACCGCTTTTGAAAATACAAACCACTCAAAACACATAAATAAATGGTATCAGAAAGATGTCTGTTTCAATTGCAGACTTAGCAATATCTCTTTGTTGGCATGGCTTTTGCATCCCTTTATTTCCATCAGCGGTTCACTAGCTCTTCTGTTTCTTGTTTTTTTGAAAAAAGTTCTATCCAGACTCATTAATTTTATAACGTCCTAAAGGAGACCCCTGAGAGTGCGAAATAAATGGCGCTTTGCGAGACTAGCTTTAATTACAAGTGGACTCTTATAACAAGTGGCGAATCGCTGCAAACTAAAAACGAAGATGCTTCGAGACTCGAGGCCCTCATGCCATCCTTTAGAGGAGTCGTCTGAGTGTCACGGGTGGCGATGCTCAGATCAAAATAAACAGGTCACGCACAAAGAGGCAACGAGGAAGATGAGAGGCATTAACTTTTCACCAAAACGCTCCAAAGCACCTAGATAACCCCGTTTCGTTACATTCTAATCAGGTAATAAGTTGAGATTAATGCAGCAGATTTGGGTTGGTTCTCAACGTTTCTAGATGGGATCATCAATCCTATCGGCGTAGATGATCATAGCAGAACTCTCACATTAAAAATACTATCATTAAGGTTAGCGTTTTTTTGGGAGTTTTGGCACATGAGGGTAGCTTTATCTGCTATCGAAAATAAACTGCACAGTCTGGTTCTCGTTGCCCCACCATCACCCTAAAGGGATGGGGTAAATAAAAATCACCATCATCACCACTGCGGAGAGGCGGCTTCACCTAGAGAGATCGACTGAGATGCTTCATTAACCTTATCATAATCAAGGATACGCAGCTGCCGGCAAAAGTTCACAGCCCTGTGAACTGACTTAATGAAACACTGAAATATGACCTCGTAAGGGGTATGTCTCGCATTGCTACTGACTGAGACTTCTTTTTTTGGATTCGAGTCGACAGTTAATTAATAAATGCCCGTTTACGAAGGAGCTGATAATTTGGCCGGAATTTCAGGAAATGAGCCGATTCCATCTATTGGATGGCAAAATAATATGAAGTTTCAGTGTGAGGAATAGACGTGATCAAAACCTTTTTATTTTCAAAACCACATCTGCCAGATTAGGAATCCAGCTTCCCTTGTGGCGATCAGAGCAGCAAAATGAAGCATAAACCATTATTAACCCATTTAGATCTGATGGAAGCCGTTCAGGAGCTAGATGTGCAGAGCCGAACTCAGGCCACATTATCAAAAGGCTATGCAGATGAATATCAAGCTTCCTGAAAAAAGTACGGACGACTTTCTTTCTAAATAGTTTTATCCTCGATTACACACTATTTCTCAAATCAAGTGAGGTAGATTTGAGTCGTACATAGAACCCGGTTTTGACGGTTCTGTTCTAGTATATAGCATTTGAAAAATCGAGAATCCCCATCTCACTGCTTTAGTCAAAACTAGTATTGGACTGAATATGCTTAACGAATTCAGAAATGGAAAAACTTCTGGCATTACAAATTAGCATATCGGTGGGTTCATTTGATTAGCACTGCCAACAATCCCTACCCTGAGACCGTTTCGAATTCGGACGGTGGTAGACGCTACGCAAATGGTGTGAAATGGAAATAGTGTGAAATGGAGTCTTAAGAGCACAAACATCCAACGGTCACCAAGCTCTAGTCTTCTAACGGTTTGCTCTAAAACTCGTAAACACAAAGTTTTGTGGCTGGTCACCGAAAATACGGAAGTTGTACACATCATGAGGGGAGATCAAAATTTTATTCTGTAAACGCCTCGATGAATAATGACGCGACTCTCCAAGTTGCATGCTTTTAAAATAATTAGCCAGTTCTTGACTGCTCGGTCCCCAACATTCCCCTCAACAATAACATTGAAGTGGTTCTGATTAGCATACCTAATCCCTTACCCAGTTGCTTACTAGCCACAAAACAAATACTAATATCAATTTCTTCGTCAATCTTCCTGGCAGGCAAAAAATACTTTCTCCGCCCGTAAAAGGCAAAATTCCTCCTCAATGAGGTGGACATTAGTTTGCTTAAGGAAGCGGAACCAGTGCCAACCATTCAACCTTACATATTCTCTTGATCCTTGTCCCCACTTTCAGAGCTAAAAACGCAGACCTTTATAAAATGGTTGGTCATTGGTAGGAGCTATCTAACAACGCAAACTCTTTCTGTGACCTGACTTTTCTAGATAAACTTATTGAATGTGGCATCTACTCTGGAACCACAAAGTGGTGGCTGATGCTAAATTTTCAGTCCAACTATCGAGCTGAATAGGGATCGTTAGTGGAGCTAAATTCACTTGTGTTAGCTTACGAGCGATTTGTCTTTTATGTAATATAATCCTCCACCCTGATTAAACCGTTAGTCGACGGTAGCTGAAGTCATTTGACTTCCCGCACCAGTGATAACGACAGCAACCATTGATTCCACTTCACGGAAAGTGGAGGCTTCGGGAACTAGGTCATTTCATGCTGGATGGCAATGAACGCTTCCAGCAGTAACCGGGAAGGGTGACGTCTCAGGGCTTGTGCAACAGCCAAAGTAATAAAAGGAAACGACACCCGGGGAGAATAGTGCAGACACCTCGCGACACGGTAGAGAGAAAGATACAAATGTGATTGTAGCACACATGGAATGCACGATATTCGGCATTGCAGCATAACGCTTCGGTGGTGGTTGGATCTCACACTCAACAGATAATGCTTAAAAAGTAATAACACTTTACCACATACCGATGGTGTGAGAAAAAAGCTGTTTGCAATTTCCTTTCTCTGCGCGTGACGGTGTCAGCACTCAGTAATAAATCTGCCGTCTACGTAAGGATACGAAAATATGAATCCCAGTTCACTGTAACCAAGGAGGATCAGTTTTGGTTCGATAAAGGAGAAAGTTAGTTAATCAAATAACCAAAGAAGCATTTCGCTGAGATCAATTGCAAAGCTTGACGTCAAACTGGAGGAGTAAAAAACAGCCAAATAAATCTGTGCGATTTCGCACTAAAAATGACCGTAGAAAGGTTCCCACAATATTTTATTCACTCAAATAGATACAATTGAGATCTACTATCTCTTCCTTTCGGGGAATTTTTTAACAAATGGCATTAATTTTAAAAAACAAGAGACCTTTTCCGTCTCAAATCAACTTTTGCTATCCTGTCTTGCATATAGTCATGTGAGTGGCTATTGGCACGATAATACAGTCGCCTCACAGTTAAGGTTTGTGGAGCTATGTAATCTGGCATTGTCATGTCCTGCCAATGCAAGAGTAAGATTTTTCTCCTAAGGATTGATTAATTTACCTGGTTTCTCGAGAAGTTTTCCTGCACACCTCTGAGTTGTATGGTTTTGTATCGACATCTCAGCCACAGGTGTTTGGCTTTCAGTTTACAGCGTACGAAAACAAGCACTTTTGGCATAAAGACTGGTTTCAAAAATGAAATTATCGTAAAAACCGACCTATGTATTTTAACCTATGATTCATAACCCATATAAGCTGCAACGTGTCATTGAAGTGAGCTATACCGAAAACCGAGCAAGTTCTTAGTAAACTCATAGAATCCATAAATAAATGATAGAGGGACAATTGTAATTGAATTTCCTCACGAAAAATTTGGGTAGAGAATTTAAAGCGAATAGGATAGGCTAGCTGTTCATTCGAACTTGAGTGGGAAGTTGCTTTACCCGCAAACCCTAAATGCAGAAACCGAAGGCAGATGTCGCGAAACAATGCAGCCTGAACGAGATCGGATGGGCAGTGTTCGTCCTCCAAATGCCAAAGCTGAATCTCACTTTAGGGTATCATGACAATGGAAGGGCAAAAAGTAAGAGAGTAAGGGAGGCATCGGGACACCCCAAAGACATCACAATATTCTCTACGACATGATTTTGGGATAAAGGTAATAGGAAAGTGTAAGACGAGAGAGTTCCCTCGCTACTGTGTGTCAATTAATTCACATCATAAAAAGGAATAAGTTAGTCGTCTTAGGGCCAACATTATTGAATTAACTTAAAGTGCTAAGCCACAAGCCCTCTGCATAGATTTGGGATCTGGCAAATGCACAATTAAATGCACTGATTTCAGAGTTAGAGGCCATAATTAGATTTATTAAGAGAACTTCCACAGCATTTACCAAACTTAATCTTGTCAGCCTCTAGAGAGGGTGGAAGTCGAAAGCCATCCAGGAAAAGCAATAACAGTTTGGACAATACTAAGACCCACTTTGATTAAATGCCCTGCTTGTAATTGGGTGGATGAGTTAATGAGATTGATCAGTGACTCACTCAAAGTGGAGATTCCACTCCTTATCTGAAACGGTGATGAGAACGATCCGGTATTCGTGGACCATGTACCCTTCACCAAGAAGGCTCGACGCCTCCGGGAAGTAATCCGTGGTGAGTGGAAGCAGAGCAGGCGTGGTTAGGGATTTCCAATCTATACCTGTGATGGAGGTTCAAAACACCAATAAAGGGACTTATGACTTTGGGTCTGCACCTCGTAGCGCCTCCAGGCCTCTGCACCAGTATAAATTGTTTAGTAAGAGAGGCCTTCAATTCAAACTGAGGCTTCCGTTTAAAATGGTCCACGGGTTCATGTTCGGAAGTAAAATTGCCTACCACCATTATAGAATCCATCAATGACAGGATTTTTTTCATTAGCTGTCTGCTTTACAACTAATATCTCAAACTTTAACCTGTGTCAGGCTGGGACAGTAAAGCCGCTGCTTGGTGAAAGTGAACATATTGGCAAAATAACAGTAAATTCACCCGAAAATTGGCATACAATAAATGCGTAAGACAAACTGGGACTTTCGGCAGCAAACAAAAGTTCTAACAACTGCGTCTACGCATAGCCATTCAACAAGTTTCGCCTCAGCGACAACGACGGTGTCAGATTCCGATCCCTCCATAGGGGTTTCAAGTACACTACGATGCGCAACGATAATAAGGCGCTCAGCTATTCACCAGTAAGAAGTTTGATGTCTTCATTATTTACAAAAAAAGACAACAATAAAAACGCCAGCATGTTAGTAACGACCGTGGCTGTGCCGGCTGTCAGCCTACCATCCATAATACAGCAGTAATTCAGTCCCGATAACATTCATCCAGGGTGCAGAATCCCTGTCTCATCCCTGACAAACCACTGCTAAACGCAACTTGTCTGCTGCATGACGAAATCGCACAACACACTTTGACTGCGTCAAGTGTGAACGCAACGCACATGGAAGTGACGAAACGAAGCAGGCTGAACGTCCAGAGTGGTTCAGCCGCGGAGAAAAATTAGCCTACGATGAAACTTCCGAGTTGTTGTGGACTAGACACTGATAGAAGTTTATGGATATGTAAAAGAGAGGCATAATATGGAGCAATGGCCGCACTTTTTGAACATCAAAATCCATTCTTTTCCTTTTTTACTCTAGTGCACCTGCATAAGCGTATGCACTGCCATTTCTTTAGCCACTCTGCAGCTTAGTAACAAAGCTACTCCCAGATTCGCATGCCTTAAAGTGGTCAGAAATGCGCTGGACGCTGTGAAGCAAGAGGCGTGGATAGGTATGTATGATATAAAGTGTTGTACTTCCTGAGAGGAATAATGCAGTGCGTCAGTATTTTGTGGATGACTGAATCTGTGGGAACATGAAAAGGCTATTAACACTTATTAAATACCCTAAATACACCACAATAGGCCTTGGAGGCCTGCATCGAACGGGTTTAGGCTGCCTGCCGGAAAACGTTTTGAACCGAACCGATTTAAAATCATTCACAGAAGAGAGTCTGATTATTAGCATTCCTGCAAATTCTGGGAAACAAAATAAATTCAACACCTCAAAATCTGGGAATAACTTAAATAAATGGTTGAGCAGCATTCAGAAATGAGAGACCAGAGCGATGGATTTTGCAAATATGACCCACAAAGCGACAGATATGTAGTTGTTATAGAAACAATTTAATTTACCAACGAGGGTTCTACAGCGTGTAAAGGTCTTCCTGATGACATTGGAAGTTATTACATGAACTGTTTGCTCGCCTCAAAATTGGTTGCAGTTAATTTTACTGTACCGTAAAAAGGTAGTCAACGGGAACATTAGGGATTACCAAATGGAACGATGCATGCTACTTATATGCGTTTCGGTCTCCACTCTTGGGAGATATAAGGGTTTGTTGCAATCACAAGACCAAAATAGGTATGAGGACGAAATCGAAATCTGCTCACATCGTCCAACCCTCCTGCAACCCAATCACCCGGCACATTTATGACGGAGCTACGCCTAGACTCCTGCGCTTCAAAACGTAGACAATACTTGGATGCTATAAAACACTGGATAACACAAACCTACCAACAGGTTTCAGCATTTCCCGTAAGAGGCCTAAAACGAAATAAACACAGATGGAAAAAACATAGAAGTTAGATAAAAGTTAAATTATTTGAGATAGACTGCATAAGGCGAACATAAAAAGCGATTTCCATTACCCGTTGGCCACCAAATTCCTGGCTCAATACGCATCACCCCAAAAGTTTTATAAAGATCTTTAGCATCTCACACCTTCTTATGCATTAAATTATCCTTGCAAATCGAGAATGATTCTGTTTTAATCTTGAAATTAACGCCCTAAATTCCCTTGCTACTAGCCGAATCAATCAGAATTGTTAAAGAGAGTAGACTGACGTCGATGATGAGGCACAGGGGATGACGCTGCACTGCCCACGCGTTCGGAACAAAATTCAGACGAGGCGGAAGCTAAGGCCTTCTCAAGGCTTTTCATTTCCCCGGCCGATATTATATCTGCGTTGCCCTGTGAACAGACCTGGATGATGTCGGACGAGTCCACTGCTGCGCATAGTGCTCGCCATACCGCGCTGGAGATAAACCTAGACATTTGATCGCTGAATGGTATTGATACCCGTCCATCTATGCAATAGAAAAAAAACGTTAATTACAGCCAGGAAACTGTACCTAGGCAACTTGAGACACTCTCACGACACTTAGGGATCATTTCACTAGCTTCTGCCATGACAACCTTCGAACGGCTCCAAAACAGTGCTTGGTCATGAACTTGGGAACAATAAAATCAGTGAAGTGTCAGACCATGTCACGTGCTTTATGAATGCACAAAAGCACAACCACACACACACACAAGCAAGAGGACCTTGGAATTAATCAATCTGCGTCAAAGGCTTGTATGCAGAAGAGGACAAGGCGTGCTTTATGCAAATTGGAAAAAAAACCGTTTTAACAACTGCTAACCAGCTTATAGAGACTCTTCTTCTTTACTCGTCCAAAAAACTATATTTTAATGCCAAAGAATAAACACTTGGAGGTTGATCCTAAGTACGTAAAAGGAAAAGCACATGCCTCCCTCCAAAAACGCACAAATCATGACGCTCCTCTTTACTCCCAACAACTTGGGATACATGTTTTGACAACCATTTGGAAGTGGACAGAGTTCTTCAAGGGAGTACTCATGTTCAAACCCCTCCCTTCTCCTTCCCTTCCATCCAGTTTAACAGTACGGAACGAAGACTTCTCACAGTCAAGATTTGTGACGATGTGGGGCATGAGGCCTTGCGTTGTCGTGCCTTGTCTTGCCTTACGGGAACAAGCATTCTGATAAGGCTTTTCTCCCACCGACTGACCAAGCTTCATTGTTTCTTAAGAAGTTTCTTTTGCTCACCTTCCAGATGCATCGAGCTTATCGGCATCGCACCCGCACTTGTTTGGTCGTCAGCCAGGTGAACAATTGAGTCGACAAGCGCAGTGTGGGAGGGATGAAGTGGCGCCATGCAACTGCGGAGTGAGCTGACAAGTCTGTTCAAGCATGACGTGCAACTGAGTTCTACCACGTCCTATTCCCAGTTGATGGCGCGGTTGACAGCCCTATTTCATCACTTGCATCAAGCGTGACTGAGAGGCGTTCTTCACTCGGCAATCCCAAGTTACTTCTAACCATGGAATGTCTCTGGCATTGTGACGTGTCATCACGTGAGGTGATTCACCACCCACCATCCGCTTCAACTCCTTGATTCTGGATGGTGCTTTTCGTTATCGCATCCCACATGCAATCTTCTCCAAATGGCATGCTGCCATCTTTATGAAGAGCTTTAGCAGCTTCAAACGGTCAGCAAAGCAGACAAGGTGGATACACAGCCATCAGGCATGAGTACAAGCAATGGCATGAATTTTACACGGCCCTACGAGTTACAACAAGTCCTTGGTGCTAGCCATAACAAAGGTAGCAGCCTTCTTCGGTAACGTGATAAGTGGAGTGAAAAGCGAGAAGGAACGACCGGATGAAAAAACCCAACAGTGTGTTGTATTTTTGGGCGCTGAGGTTTGCTCGGGATTACAAATGCATTGGCAAGGCAATGTCAAATAAGTGAGAGCTGAAGGCATTAATGCTAAAAGGAGACTACGGGAAAAACGGCTATCGAGCTTAAAGTGGTCCACCTTCAGCATCATCAGATTTGCATTTCTGCTAATTGCTGCCTTAAACGCACATTTTTGTGAAGTTCCCTTTCCCTAACATCTTTTTTTGCAAATAAAACGATGTAGTAGGCTGGTAAGAAGCTTGGGTTGGAAGTACCGCTTTGTCAGATAAGCTCCTCTTTGAAAGCGAGCAAGGTGAATGAGTTGACGCTGTATTGAAGATAAATATATCCATGTAAGAATAAGTAACACGGACTAGGCGATGAACGTACAGGGAAATGAGCCTTTGTTGTCAATCCCCCTGGAAGCCGGAGGGTGTTGGCTTGGAATGCTGTCTGCACTTGACGAAGTGGTTGGCCTAAAACTCAAACAGGCGTTGCTGGTATCCATTGCAGAGTTGGACATGTGAGTTAACCAACGAAAAAGAAGATGAAGTGATTAATGAAGTAGAATAAGACCTAGATGAATTGCTCTCCGCGCATTGCATTAAAAAGCTTTTGCCTTCAAAATTGATGCAAAATGTTTTAATGATACAAGAAATGATCCCCAGTAAGGCTTCTCAAACACCCGCAAAGTAGTTTACTAACAGAGGATATGAAATCAGAATCTACCCAATGGACCAGTACTGCTGGATTCAAAGACCTTTTCGCTGTAATAGGAGACCATAGTGTGATCCTCGTTTACGCCTCGTTGTTGGTTTCAATTTACTTAGTTGCTGCTTAAATAGCCGAAGAAGAATAATTACAGACGGCGTGGACCGTAAAAAGAAGCTCTACTCCCACCAATTCTGCAGATTAGTAATAGAACTACTGTGGACAGTAATCAAGCTGCATTGATATGCAAGGCTTTTCACCAATCCAACTTGAGTCCTCTTGTTGGAAAAATTTCCGTCATTTTTATCTGTGCCGAACTTTGATAACCTTTTTAGCGGAGGGGAACCATAGCACTGCCGTTAGCCCAAATAAGGACAATACTGCACTTTAACAATTGAGATGGGGACAATATCAATAGAACATCAAAAAGGGCTTACACCTGGCGCTCTGTAGACTTGTGCAAAGGTAGACCTGAAAGGGCACTTAGAATATTCTCAATTCCTTGTTGCTGTTGGTTGCGTGCATTCACTTCCGCCTCATTCAATAGAGTTGCGACAACGTAACGATGGAATGCGAAGTAGGCGTGCCAGATCTGAAACCAAGAGAGCAACGAGTACATCTATTTAACAATCTCTGCAAGCGAAAATAGATGCTCTCAACGTCTGCCCTTACTGTTTTGGTTGCAAAGATCTTTGACATATGTTTTTTTCTCCCATTACATTACGCCAGTGACAGTTTAGGCGGGGTGGGCTGGGGATGTGTCAAGGGCTCGGTGAACGCTCAGACGGCTGCAAAACATAGGTGAGGCCGATTAGTCACGTCCTGTACTGCACAAATTTTGCCTTGGTATTTCGAAATAAAATTTATGCGAACATGGCTGAAGTTCAAATGTAATTATATCGGGGAGGAGGGGGGAGAAAGGAGGACCAGGAGAGTGAATTTTGTTGCTTAATAAATTCTGAAAGAGAGGCCAGTGACTCATTTGTACAACTGGGATGATTAATAAGGGAAGGGAGAAAATATGTTTTAGTTTCGCCCAAAGTCCTGCCCTGCCCTCAGCTCATTTTTTGTGCTGGCTTGTATAACCACTCGGGGGGGCCACGATTAATTTGGCAGTTAGCAGGGGCAAGCGAAAGAATCGCAGCAGGACATTACATCTTTCCTTTTCTATCTATTTTAAGTACAAAATAATTAAGGAGGGTCTTTCTTTCTACTGTAATACGGCCCTCAGCAGTCACCAAACCAATTTATGTGTTCAAAGAAAAAGTACTTTCGGATTTCCCTGCCTGGCAACACTTTCAGGGGTAAATCTTGTCTTAGGCAAAATATGCCCTTGGAAAGAGTAAAACCACTTCTACTAACATTTAAAGCAGATTTAGGAAGTAACAAATCAGCTTCGATGAAGGATGTCAACCAAGGGTGACAGTGCACAACGACCTAAAAATTGCAGAACGTCCTACCTTGTAAACAATAAGAGAACGGAACATGCATTGAATAACTTAAAATAGCCCCCACAATGTGGATAATGAGCAGTTTTTGAAGGCCTGGTGCCTACTCATGTTGAAGAAGCTGAGAGCAGCTCAGATGAACGACTAGGTGGAATTTAGACGGCAAGGAGGCGGAAAAGAGGCAAACGAAATTCATCAGCTAAATAACAACACCCATTCTTAGGAATTGTTTGCCAAGCATATCGTTTGAAAGTTGTTTGCTAACAATTTGATAACTAGGCTCCGTCAAAATTACTGAGATAGACTGCCATCTTCGGATCCAGAAGATTTCTTAATGCAAGGGATAAACCAACAGCAGATCTACTCTTCCAGCGGGCAGCGCCCAAAACGACCTAAACCATGTGAGAATAACAGTGAGGCAACAATGGGCTAGAAAGTGCTTATTGTTTTTGATAGCCTAATATTCCGCAACGATTTACAAAAGTTGAATATCTAATATTCCAGATGCGAAATTCTCCTATCGTAGAACATTGACGTCCCCTCCATTTTGGGCTCACGGATCAGATAGCAGTGCCAGTGACCTCCGTTTCGATGTCTCCAAGAGATTAATACATTAATATAAAGTCCAGGGAATTTGATTGAAAGGGTAGTACGGATTTGATGATAAATACCGAATGAGAAATCCTGAAGTCTACATCAAACTTCAGTCTAGTGGAATTCCAATACTTCAAAATGAACGTAACAAAAGAAAAAACTTCTTAACGTATAGCTATAATTCTTTATGATGCAGGACTTTTGCACCCCTATCAAGCAAACTGGTTGCGTCAGAATTCAGTGACAGCTGGATGCTAGGACTGCTCCGCATCCACTCGCAGGGATCGTTGTCAATCAGGAGGAAATAAATCGGTACTCCTGACACAAACCCAATCACAGCACCCAGCGTATGATGGAATGATTTTCTCCCCTTTGATGGAGTTCGGTCCTTATGCTAGAATATGCCTAACTGGAACGCAGATGAAAGCAGTACCGCAGTAGCGAGGCAGTGCGAGAGCGAAAGAATAGCACATACAAAGTCCCACTTTGTGTATCAAGGGAAGCATACATAAGCCAAATGAACGAGCCTACCTTGGCTAAGTTGATCTTCGGCCGTAGGCCCTCTAGCAGTCGCATGCACTGTGTTTGGTCGTACTTGATGAGATGCATTCGATGGGCTGAAATAAGATGATGGAACGGTTTATCATATTTTATCAATCCGTCGGGCTGATCCACCTTCAGAATGACAATCGCTAAATCGCTTCTTTCCGTGGGATAAGATGGTGAGATTCGTGCAAATGACACTTATTTAATTCGTGAAAACTCAACATCATGCTAAAAAATCATTCTGTACGGGATTTATTGTTCGGACAGATGACTTGTCTGGAAAAAAATCGAGTTAACTAAATTTATCACAAACACTCGCACACATAGCAGACATTTGTAACATTAAACGAAAGTGGTGGGAGAGGAGGGCGACTGAAATCCTGACAACAATGGGTGGCCCAGGTATGCAGCACATAGGCAATAAAATGGATGACCAAGATGTCTCCACAGGTGCTGTCCTGAAGAAAGAAAGGGAGGGGGAGGAGCGGGCTTGGGACTAAAGCTACGTCGCCTGTGGTTTACTATTGTGGACTGAATTTTGGATGTTCTACAATTTCGAGCACTCAGTGGAGGAGATTCAGACTAAGGAAGGATTCGATTCATGACATTGTGCTTCTACTTAGAGATACTGGAAACAAGAGAGCTCAGGGAATTGCTGCCCCTAAACATGCAGTTTGTAATTGGGTAAAAGAAGTTGCCCACCATGAAATGCATCACATAAGCCAAGTTAACGTTATCAGAAACTAAGTCTATCAGCAACGAATGCTTTTTGATCAGAATGGTGTTGGAAGTGGGAATTCTATCCCTTCTAATACAACAGAATTCCTCGGCAGAACTAAGGCGCATGCGATTACTGATGGTCTAGCGTTAGCGCCTGGTTCTAATGAATACGACACAATCCAAAGTGACTTGCACCGATGGCCCACACAGAGACTCGACAGGAATACAATCTCAAGTACACAGAGATTACAGAAAAACTAGTCCAGTTTTAGTCCAGAAGGTCACAAAAGGAATCTCACCGATAGAGGACGAGGACGATGAGAACTTTGGTAGGTAAAGTGGCGTTCCCATCCCACATCCGAAATTTACAATTTCTGTTAAATAACACCAAAAGGGAGCTAAAACTTACCAGTCATATTCTCTCAGAAAAAAAAAAACAGTATCACAGCCAACCAACTTCCGGTTCACAGACATGGCAAAGAGAAAGTAAAAGCAGCTTTCGGTTGACAAATAGTGTGAGCTGAATTTGATGAGCGTATAATTTTCCCTTAGAATCGCGCATTTTATCATACAATCGAGTTTTTAAGGAAAAAAGCAGCAGAGATGGGGCATGTGGGAGCACAGAAAGAAGGGCAAATTAAAAGTGCAGGCAAGTTAACTGCATCGGATGATTAAAATGCTCGTGGTATACTAACTTATAGGATCTTGCCTAATTCATGCCATGCATGGGTCATCAAGCACCGATTAAAATGCTTCAATCTATCAGTACGGTCCTCTCTGCTTATCTGTTCCCTACTGTTTCCTTGACATTTCGAACTTACAATCACTCTATTCAATGAATTGAACCTGATGGCTGTGCTCCCACATTGTCTGCTTTGCTAACTAACTTTGAGTCGGTTCCAAGGCCACAGAAGCTCCTCATCAAGTGGCAGCATGCCATGCGGTAACGGAACGTACCGTCCAGAATCAAAGGGTTGAAGCAATTAAGCGCCGGTGGTCGTTGTAAACCACCCCAAGTGACGATACATCATAATGCTAAAGGCGTTCCATGGTTTGGAGTAACTCGGGATTCTCGAGTGAAGAGTACCTTCCAATTACCATTGATGTGAGTGATAAGATAGGGCTGTTGAATGTGCATATACTGGGGAAAGAAAGTCGTAAGATATACCGAATCAATGGGTCTCGCATGTCATGTCAGACGGAAGACTTCAACGTCTATCAGTTTTGTGCACTTCACCTCCTTCACACACATTGTGAGAAGGCACCGTTGGGAGGGGATTGTATGACGAACGACTTTTTGCTCTACTTATAATGTTAAACGGTTTTTGTTGTCCGACACTAAGGGAAGAGGTGGATCATGGGTTAACTTCAAACGGCCCATTCACTAATTGCCAGTAGCTGCAATTGTCCACCCGCTGGCGACCAAACAAGTACAGGTAAGGTCCTGATAATTTCGAAGCAACTGGAAGGTACACAAAAATTCCTTTTGAGAAACAAAATGGATTGGTCGAAATCGGTGGTAGAAAAGCCTTACTTAAACGCTTACTCCCGTAAGGCAAGACATGTCGCGACAAACCTTGACCATGACAGAACAGAATGGGGTTTGGATTCGGTAGTGGCCTTGGTTGCCGTTCATCAAGGTCCAGGTGGCAATTACCTCATTTTCGTGTCATTAGAAGTTAGACATTTACGTAGCCCTATATGCGCAGTTGCATCGAGAGTTGACCATTAACAGCGAGACGAAGAGGGACGTGGTGGGGGTTAGGCTCTTCTTTTCTCTTAGAGATGATACCCTTTATAAAGATGAAATTTCCAAGTGGCTTGTATGCGTTCGAGAAGAAATGGTTGATTGCATTGGTGATTACTTGACTGAATAAAATGTAGTAAAAAGCTTTCCACTTGATAACCTCGGATAGCCAAAGTAGGTGGGATGTTAAATCATTCACCGGACTTAAAGTAATCCCTCCCTATAGTGAACTTTATTTTGTGAATAAATATCTTTTTTATGGTGGAAATACGTCTCAGACTGTCCTGACTGCCGTAGTAATGGCACTCGCTATTTGACTTTCGAAGTTTTGCTTATAACGAGCAATAAGACTGAGAAATAAGATCGTTGCGAGGAGTACCATAAAAATTCTAGTTAAACATTTTTAGGGAAGAAGCAAAATTTTCTGAATCATGTAACACATTTTGATGGAAGCCTTAGTGAAAGGGCTAAGGGAAAGACTACCAAATAATGTAACGAGTTACAATTGTTGGTTAACAATCTGGGAAGCCACTAGACGCATTCCAACGCTAGTTGAGATATTTTAAATGATTTAAAGATTTATTAGATTCTCAACCAATAAAAAGAGCTTTATTTTTCACTAATACCAACCGACCAAGCATTTTCATCTACATATACTGAAGTGCGCTAGAAATGAAAGACTGTCACGAGGGAAGTTGAAAAAACTTCCTCATTTTAACATTATAGGCGGAAATGTGAAGACGATCCAAAGAGGAATGGCAGCTAGTGGTGTCCGAGCGCGTAGAGCAAACATTCCCTAACTGGCTAGTTTTGTTTAGCAAAAGGCTCCATGCTGGGGTGAAGAGAGGTAGCAAAGCCTTTCCTACGAAAACCATACTCCATCGGGAGGAATAGCATAATCCGAACCACGATCAGGGGAAACTGATTTGCTTGCACCCTGGTTCACGGTACCGTTAGGTTAGGCAGTAATAGTGGGGAGTAACAGTGGATTTCGGGAAATCTCCGCCAGGTTAACATGCTTAAGGGAAATTGAAGAAAATTTCATCAAGGAGAAACGTGACGACGTAGAAAATGAATGAAAACCACTTTGAGAAGTGCACGAACTTTTTGAGCCTTCCTCAATTTCACTAATTAATAACAGATTTGTGGATACTTTGCATGTTTTAAAGCGAATTTCCGAAAATTAAGTCCATTTAAAGAAGACCACGTCACGGCACCCAATAAATCCTTTCGAATACCCATTCAAGCAATTCTCGAGGACTGTTAAAACGCTGACAGAAGTGAGTTGAAGAAACCATTCAGAGGCCTTGGAGAACAGAGCTCACCTGCAGTGTGAAAATGTCCCCAACGCCGCTGGCTAGTCGTCTTACGGACACCGAACAGCTGTGGGTGAATGCCGAAGGGAAATGTTCGGAAAACTTCCCCCGCCGCCGCCTCAGTCGACTTCAGCTGTACAGGCTTCTTACTTCCATTCTTTGCCAAAACTGAATATAATTGGCGTCTGCCCACCTCACCCTCTCCCGTCGGCTGCCACGACGATGCCGTGGCACAGGTAAGGCGGTCCCCAGGTGCGGCGGCATTCTTGCAGAGGAGGGTTAGACCTCGTGGCTGATAACTGCTCCCACTCTGATAAGAATGTGTGAGGTCCTGAGGTTTTCGATGAATCAAAGTATCCGTGACGTTCGAGTAATTTCTTTTACAGACGGCATTCGTCGCACCTAGACGAGGTTATCAAAAAGGCATAACAAAAAAAGGCAGGTTAAGTACCAAGGGCTTTTTTGTAAGCGTTAGTGCAGCCACCGTCCTGTGCGGGATAACCATAGAGCTTTAACCAGGCAGGTTCTTCCCGAGCCTCTGGAGGAAATCCATCCGCCAACAGCAGGTTTCCACCAAGTGGGCTATGCATCTCGCTGCACGCACAGCTTTGGGTTCGCGAGCATAGATGTGCACCAATATTCCATCCTACATCACAGAAGGCGACGAATTAATTTTTACTCAAACAAAATTAGTAAACATTAAAGTACAAATACCGTGTGTTGAGGAGATGCTTCCAAAGCTGCCGAGTTCTGAAGCACTTAGACCAACTTCCACAGGTCTCGTATTAACCATTGCGATTGATGATGAGAGTATCTCTTCGTTGAGAGAAGCAGCGCGCTGACGAGCATTGTCAGGCATAGTTGTGGAAAGTATAGAGGTGATCGTCTTGCGTCGCTGGTGTTGACTTCCCCGAAGGGTTTTTGCAGACTCAAAATTGCTCTGCAAAGTGTTGTGATCCTGTTCCTTCTCTCCTCCCTTTTCCGAATTCTTCCGCCGATGAAATGAGTCACTATCGAAATTGGAAGACTCAATATCACTAGTGCTTTTCTTCGATGAAAGTATGCGACTGTTTTTCAATCTTATCAAACAACCATGGATAATTTTAACTGCTAAAATCTCTATCCCACATACATAAAATTTTAGTCAAGGAAAACATGCTCCTCGTGACAAGAAAAAAAGACGGAAACTGAACGTACCCCGATATCTTAACCTTTCGTGCCTTCACCTAAATTTGAAAACAACATGTAAAGCAAATGTGGAACAAGAGGCGTTAGCTATAGAGCCAGTAATCTAACCAAGATAGGTCATTGTGATAGTTCGGTTAAGGCAATATCAACTTCTACTGAAAACTTACGTTTATACGAGTTACAGTTTCTGAGTTATTCAGAGCATAGATCTCCCGCGAAGAGCGAAAGAAGCTGTAATTCATCCAATGCGGCACAATGTACGCTTCAGAATTGTCCGGATTTTCAAAATCGCGGCACTACAAAACAGTAGAACGTATATTCGAACGCAAAACCACTTTACAATTGAATGGGAGGAGTACTTACCACAAAAAGGGGAACAGCATGAAGGGGCTGGGGGCCTAAGCAGACCAGATGGACCATTGTTCCTACAAAAGAGGAAGGGTTCACGAAATTAGGCACAAGGTTAGAAGTGGACCTACCTAGATCAAGCACTCGCTGTTTAGTGAATGAGACCATATCACGATTAGCATCGAAGACACCGGAGCCCGGAGATATCATAATGCAAGCATTGCCAGTTCGATCAAAACATCGATCAACATTGTAACACTCGTAGCCTACAAACACAGTTAGAGAGGGGATGGACTCACCGGAGAGAGCCAAATTAAGCCCTTCCAAGATATTGGCCTCTCTGGCAGTCGATAGACGAATTGATACGGATTTGGGATCAGTGACGCTAGGTAGATTTCTAAGCACATAATTCCTTATCTCCTGCTCATAGCCTTTGAAGGCTAACATGAGCTGGGAAAAGTTCTTTTTCCATTCCTCATTAGAATATCGTTCATCGTGAATAATGACCCTGGTTTTAAAACAATGAACAATGGTTACATCAGACCCAGTATTGACAGATTGAACATATTAACAGGCGATGGACATTACTTGTAGAAGTCCAAATACAACTGGCCATCAGCATTTCTGCAGAATGCGCTTTTCTCTGGGATTTCAACAGCTTTGGAGAATCGTTAAATACAAAAAAGGAGTCTTACAAGGAGCAATGACAAATACACGAGTTGATAGAACCAAAGTGACGTCATGAGTACAAGACATATTCTAAGATAGTAATGGGTTACAGAAAAGGAAACATACGGTCCAGGATTGTAAGATAAGTTCACGCAAAAATTTGACACCCTTCTCAAAAAATAAATCACCAAATTCGTCGAAGTTCCACATTTCCCGGCTCATTTGAACAAATATATGGTAAACGGCAGAAGATGAGCGGTAAGAAACCTAAATTTATTCCTCTATAAGAGACGAAAGAGGAACTACTTTCGTCCGTTCAGATACGTATCCGCAAGAGGTAACTTCACCTTTTCGCCACAATTCGCTTATATATCCTCTACAAACTAAGTACACGAAAAAAGTCTGACCTCATGACACCGTACTCAAGCATCGTATTTAAGTGTACGATTGAGTTGGTCTAGCTATGGTAGGGTAAAAAGCAATGAGTTACCATATTGTTCGCGAATTCCATTAAATCACGACGACTGCAATATTGATCACGGAAGCTTATTTCAACGGAATCCAACAAAACATCCTGATACAAGTAACATAATCTGACATAGCTCACTTCTTTGAAGACCACTTTCACTGCAACAGTCTTATAAGGGTGCAATTTAATCGAATGTGCCAGGGATTGTTCAATGCTTATGGCATCTGACTAAAGTATAGAACTCACGATTGAGGCGAACCTTTATGCTGACAGTCCTCTCGAAGGGATTTCACGAGAAAGAGCGTAGGATTCGGATGATCGGGATGCCGTAACTCAATTATATCCCCAGGCATAATACCATGATTATCGCGGGAGTCCAAAAGGACATCATCTAGGCCTCAAACCATCTTACTTATATTACCAGAAACACGGGATTTTGTGTCGATTCGAGGATGGCACAATAGTTTTAGTTTCACTTCAGATCTGGCCATAAAATTACAGCTCGAAGCACCTCAGACATAGAGCAGTTATTCCAAGCCCAAAGCTCTCGAACAAGGTCTATGGGTTGAAGGTCAACAAACTAACCATTCAGATTATCGAATGCATGAAACGGACTAGAGGCTGGTGCTAGGTAAAATTATGTTTAGTATTAAACAAATGCACTACACTACCCAGCGTTGGGACTTCGGGGTGACATTTGAAACTGTCACATTCATTCAGCCAGTTTATCAGATTATGATTTAGTCTTTCTTCATTTTAAAGTTTATTTAAGTAAACGGGCAGTTGCCAAGATTCAACACTAAGAGCATCGAAGTAATGGGCCAAGTTAAAGATTTATGTGTTCAAAAGTTCATTGTGGATGCTAATGCTAATAAAATATCAACACTAGAGCTAGAGGACTTGCACTTTTTGGCGGATAAAACAAATATATTTTTAAACGTATTTAGAGATACTCCACATAAGAATCTGCAACAGTTAATGTAGCATCCCGAGGCTTCCACGAAGGCAAAAGAAGGCAGAATAATAGGATAGAACATATGAATATTCAAAGGGCAGAGGGAAATAGGCTGCTGGTATGGCCCAGAGGCCTGCCTACGCAGCTGGGGCAATATGACCACCTCTCTGTGACCCTGATCGAAACTGATAGTTCAAACAACCAAAGTACTGTATGTATATATCCTGCTCAAGCCTGATGTCATCAGAAAGGTCATGGATGCTACGTAAGTAAGATAAAAGCCATTCCAAGGCACGAGCGAAGATCGTCTTCACCCTAAACGGACAGACACTTGAGTTTCATGAATGCAATGGGATTTATCTGTCCTTCCAGATGCTGCTGGGCGGAATTGAATAAGTTTGTTGGATAAGCAAAGTGTGGTACACTGGAAACAGGTTTCAGTGCCAATTCACAAGAAAGAAAGGAAATGATTATTGACTGTTTCAGTTTTTTACATTATATATAGGCAATTCGTTTTATAAGAACGCTGCTGAGATCTGTTTGCACATAAGACCAAACCATTCATTTGCAACCTAGTATTTGCCATCAAAAAAGTGGTTTGTTTTCCTATTTTATAGTCACTCTGAGTAGTTTTAGTTCAAGTTTTAAGTCCATGTGCAAAATATTGAAAATAACTAGAGACCTAACCTCAATCAGTTCTAGCGCGCACTTTTATTTTCGCAGCCTCCACGCTTCTCCTCCGGTAATGGGTTTCGGTGATCTCAAGCGGCCAGAGGGTTTGGAATGTCTTAACGAGTTTCTTCTTACCAGGAGTTACATTGAAGGGTTGTTTCTAGTCACCTTTAAGATCTATCACATTGACTTTAGGTTTCAGCCATCAAAAGCGGACGCCGTTATTTTTGATGCAGTTGCACATGTCCCTGACGCTAAATACTTAAACGTTCTTCGTTGGTATAATCATGTTCAGTCATTTGGAGACCAGCGTAAAAATTTTCCAGGGGAAGCTAAGGATATAAATTTTTATGGTCCTGCAGGTGGGTGATGTGTCCACCTTGTTGGTGATCTCATTAATTTTTGGATTTCGCGGTAACACATGCTGTTTTTCTTTCCAGGAGTGCCTGCTCTCACACCGAATGAGGAGCAGGATGAGGACAGTGAGGACCTTTTCGGATCTGACGATGACGAGGAGGCAGAAAAGCGTCATGCTGAATGTGTTGCCGCATACAACGCTAAGAAGGCCGCGAAAGCCGATAAACCTATTGCCAAGTCTATGATTATTCTCGATGTGAAGCCTTGGGATGACGAGACCGACATGTGTGCTCTTGAAGCAGCCGTCCGCAGCATCGAAGCCGACGGTCTCCTCTGGGGAACATCAAAATTGGTCCCGCTTGTACAAAATCTCAAAAAGCTCCAGATCACATGCGTTGTTGAGGATGATAAGGTTGGTTTTCATGCATCCACAGGTCTTCTTAAGCCTTTTAGGTATTTCTATTGCTACTTATTCGTGTTTTTATAGGTGGGAACTGATTTCCTTGAGGAGGAGATTTCGAAGTTCGAAGACTGCGTCCAGTCCGTTGATATAGCTGCCTTTAACAAGCTGTAATGTATTTTAAATAGAGTTCCAAGTATGTGGCTCCATGGAGAACCACTGGTGTTCTCTTTTCTGCTTTTCATCACTTGGTTTATTGCGTTGCTATGTGATTCGCCCCTCGACTCTATAGTAAAAAGGATTTGCTAGTCAGTGTAGCGCGTTCTTTATGTGTTGGTGAAGTAGTTAGAGGATTTCTTTGGACTAGTCTCGTTTGCCCATTACAGGCAGATTGTCCACTTTGAGTTAAATTAGTGGTCCCTTGAGGCCTTGCCTTTTCCAATCTTCCCGCTAGATGAACCACTTTTTCAAGAAGTTCTTTTATTTTCCAAGAATATTTTGCCTCGCTTCATGTGCACCAAGAGGTCCTTGAATGTGTTCTATTTTTGGCCTGAACAACTCCTGTTGTCAGCTGGATTACTTCAGTGTTATCAATTAATGTGAAGAAGTGGGTTCTTCTTCTTAGAGCTAAACATGTGCCTCTGGTCTGGGTTTCTCTGCCATGTTTTTAGGTGATTTGAGTGGCTAGCGTGCGCGCCAAAATTGATATTGTTTGACTGAGGAGGTTGTGCGTTCTCGTCATGTATAGGTTGCCGCCTTTGAACATTGGCCCTCCATTGTGCCGATCCGCTCCACGTCAGTTCTGTCCTCGGGTGAAGTACTTGCAGCATTCCTTCCTTATATTGGTTCATTTTTTGGGTTTTCATAAGCACGACTTGGGTCTGTCACGCGTGTTTGACGAAAAAGAACACCCAAATTGCTTAAGTTGCTTCATCCAGCCCTCTTGCGGAATGACATGGATTCTCAACGGGTTGAATTCTACCTCAGCTGTCTATGGTTGCTCGGATCGCATCGACCTCCAGTCGGCGGTACCCAGATCTTCTGTGTTTATGGTGAAGCTGCTTTCGGACTTGTATTTCTTGTAAATTCCTTAAGAACCAACACGTCATTTCCCATCGAAATTCACGTACCCAAAAAGCCAAAAGCCACATCTCAGCTGCTTGAACTGCGCAATCGAATGCAGACAGATGGAGGATATGGGCGGTGGACGGAGTCATTTCGCATGCATACCAGATGAAAGTTTCTAGAAGATGCCTCTAAAGTGCGCCATTAATTATGCGGATCGAATACTGCCATTTCGCTAAGCTCAAAACGACATTGGAAGGCGTTAAGATAAACAAGAGTTGCCGAATTGTATTTAGTAGAAGTTTCAGCCTTGAATTTTGAAATGTCCTGGGCAGATTCGAACGAAATTAGCGGGAGAGGAGGAGAGACAGTATCAAGATAATCGAGCAA